>JAZGTI010006894.1:0-22598 GCA_036877585.1 Botia kubotai | reverse complement strand
CACAGCACTCTACAATCGCCGGAACGGAAGTAATCCAGCATCCTTATATTCCACCGGAAGTACGTCATTCACCGCCGTGCATACAGCCTATTGTGGGTGTGCTAGTGTGTCTGACAGCTCCAGTGCTCAAACATCTCATTCAGAACAGGTTGCCGTCTGAGAGGCTTAAGTCTGTGCGTTTTGCCCCTCCCACCCTTACCAGACCACCCTCTTCAGTCATCGGTTTATCTCAACATTCTAGTTCACCAAGCCTGTCTGCTTTGCATCTCATCCAGCTGTCAATCTGCCTTGGGGAAAGTGCTTTGTTTCTTTATTTAATCAATCATGTTTATTTGGGTTGAGTTTTATTCATGGTTAGCTCATTTTATGGAGAAGTAAAGGCCATTTTGTTTGTTATTTTAACTTTTACTTGCAAGAATACAATATTTAGGCAGGTTTAGTCTGTAATGGTGTTATGGCATTACAGCACAACATAAACACATAAAAATATGTAAACGCTTTTTATACAAGCTGGAGTAACACTGACCTGATAATAAAACAGAAACAGAGAATTGGGCCTAAAAGGTGTTGAAGTGAAAGAGAGCAAATTACCTCATGATTCATGCACACTTCACTGTGTGTGAGTCACACTGTTTTCTTTCATTATTTGTTCATTAAATCTGTTTTCACCCTCTTCTCCAGCTCTGTTGGTAAGTTCCTAGAGTAGTTGTCTTTAAATGTGTTGTTAAAGGCAATGAGTTTTTTACTAAAATATTTGGTATGGTATTATTTGCAATTCCACTATGATATTGTAATTGCAGTGTTTGCAGTCGTGACCAATCGTAACTGTATCCTGTCACCAGGTTGTTAGCGATTCTCAATGTTTTTTGACATGCTAAAGCACAACACACTGCCAACATGCATTAAAAATGTCTTTAAATTCATCCTATTTACAGTACCACTTAAATATAGCTAAAATCTGAACAAAAGCACTAGTCAGCCTTGTTGACTAGTCAACCTGGTGCTAGTCTACTGTACAACATAATGTATGTATCTCTCTTCTGCATAAGGTTTATGTGTGCTGTGTTGGCGCCAGTTACCACATCTTTGTTCTTTTGTGTGGTATAAGTGTGTGTGTGTCTTTATTTAGTTTATTTAGTGTGCTTAAGCAGAGGCATATGTCAAGGTGGTAGTGTAACATCACAAGCATTGATTGTGTCTGTCTGTTAATGTATACTCAAATATGAGAGGTATATACTGTATGTATTAGTAAACTGTAAGTTACAGTAAATGACTGTACTATAGTCCACCAGGCCAGCCAATGTTGTTCTTTCACTTTTTTTCTCTTCCCTTCTTCTTTTTGTCCTTTTCATTTCCCAAATGGCGTCGGCAATGCTGAGGGGAGTCTCCAAATACTCATTAGTGCATTACTGAAGTCTGGAATCCTGCCAGCCACTCAGATGTGAGTCTGTGTGGTATTCATTGGGAACTTACAGGGGGGGAGTGAATGAGCGAGGGATGGAGCAAGAAGGTAGAGGAGAGAAAGGAGGTGGGGAATTAGGGCAAAGGAGAATCGAGAGAAAACAACTTTTTTCTTGTTTCATTGTTAAGCTGTGGATGTCTGTGGGCTGCTTTGGTTCTAATCCTTTCCAAGATGAGCTGCTGTATGAGGCCGTTGCGCTTTAAGAGACAAGCTTATTTTGTTGTAGCTTTTACCTTTTGATATTTTCCTTACCTTCCTTAACTACTTGGGGCTTAAAATATGAATCAGACAGATGCTTGTGTCTTTCTCATTGAAAGGCGCACAAGTGCCTGGTGTATAAGTCTATGTTCATGTGGATGCTGTAGGTGGGGGGGGGATGGGCTGGGGTGGAAAAAGAACTCCGTGTGTTTGTGGTTCAGGACTGGCATGTAATTCCCAGTCGTTAATCAGGAGGCGCAACCGTGAGCTCGCATTTCGCACCATAAATGTAGAGGGTGGACTTTGGGCTACCTTACACAGTTGCCTATGAAATCCCAATCTTTCTGAAAAACAATCCTCTCATAAGCAATTGTAAAAAATTTTTGTCCAGAACATTTTTGTTTTGTTTGTATGTGATTGACATGTGATCTTCCTTCTCATGTAAAAGTAGCTGTCAAGCTGCTTATAGTTCTCAGTTGCCTATTTTGTAATTTATGGTAGTTATTAAAGAAGATACTGTAAGTGGTAACCTAGAAATGACAAATTTTCTATATTTTTATTTTTTTTGGTATGCTGAAAATCTAGCTCTGGTATGGACCTTAACAAGCTATTGTCTCTAATTTAATACTCTTTAAATTAGAGACAGTGCAATTTTCAAAAAGTCAGTTGACCATTCTGACCCATTCCTAGTTTGTGTACAGTGTCTCAGTTTTGTTGTGTCTCAATCTTTCAGGTACCGATGTCTCTCCTTTACTGCATTACATTCCTCACACTGTTATCATACGTACTTTCTATTCATGGCAGAAGCCAGAAGCTCACAGTTTCCTCTGTAATGTGCAATAAAAAGCTGCTCCTTGTACATTACCGATCACCTCATCACTGCATCATAATTTTATCTAGCGTTAAATTCGCCTGTTTCATTGTAACCTGAAGTCATGTTTCATCATAATTCTGTCTTGTAAATTTGGGAATGCATCCGCTGTCACTAAACATTTGCATTGTAGCATGTGGATTCTGATTGTGTGTTCAGCAAGTCTCCTCACTTTCAATGTTTCTTGCTTGATTTGAGTTCTTTAACACAAAAAACTGCTGTGAGCTCATTCAGCATTTTTTGAGGAGCTTAGAGCTGTGGGACGGGTCCAAATCTGGGCTATTGCCCCTGCTGGGAGCCCTCTCTTTCTCCCAGAACCTCAAAGGAAGGGAAAAGGTGATGCTTTGCATGTGAATGTGCACCTTAGCCTCAGATGTGTAAATGGTAGACTGAGAGCTGCTTTATTCTTGTGGACGTGATTTCTGAAGCTCTACTCAGGTTTTGCCTCGACGTTATTCAGATGTAGGATTGGACTATAAATAGTGGCTGTCCCACAAGAGCTTAGCTGACCTTCTACTTTTCAGCCCCAGCATTGTTTTATTGAGCCCAGCTCGTGGCCTTGAGGCAACGATTTGCTGTCATGAAAGTGTGAGAAGTTACTGCTTGTGTAAAAGTTATGTGAAAACTTTAAAAAGCACAGATTTGTCTGCCGTGATAGAGATCTGGATTGTTGAAAGATCGGGGGGTTGTTACATTCGTTGGTGCAATGTGGCCATAACCTTTGTTGTAAAATAAAATATTTGATGATGTTAGCTTGTTTTATACTTTAGATCTTGGTGAACAATAGCATCTAGGCAAGTCTTTGTTATGTGATTGTGTAGAGATTGTTGCTTTAAATTATTTCATCCTAGTGGAATCTTCTAGTTGCTGTGTTTCCACTCGCATTCTCACAGCTTCAATTCCATACTGAAAGAAAATCAATGAACATCCAGATGGAGTCCAGGTGAAAGGCTCTTTTCACTTAGCTCTAATTGGAGAAATCTATAGCTTTTTCCTACATTTTCTTAACTCTGTCTTGTGAACAATGTTTTTGTTTCCTTTTGCATAGGAGCAACATTGTAAGTGCATGCAGAGCTTAGAAGAAACACTGTTCATAAATATACTATGCAATTAGCCCCAAATGAAGCATACAAGCAGTTAGCACACAACACTCTAGGTTTATTGCTGAGGGTTGCTGCAGTGTTGATGTGTTTCTTCCAATAATGCAATTTGTTATGAGGTCCAAGTTCTGTTGAGCAGATGGATAAACACATGGAGGAATTGAGGGAACGTGAACTGTGTTCAGGAAGAGAATTGTGGCTGACTGGGTGAGCAGGTGCTTAAATCTTGTGGACGTCAAGCAGAATCTGACTACAGAGTTTAGCATGTTCAGCCTGTACGCAAAAGCAACGACACAAAAAAATCGTATATCTCATTTCTAAGCATGTCTTTTATTCTCAGGTCATAATTTTTAATTAGAACATTGCCTGTGTGAGGCAGGCAAAACTAAATTAAGTTTCAGCTTTCTTTTTTGTGTTCTGGTTCCTTTGGAATCACATCAGTGTCAGCATTTTTTATAACAGTCATTCATTTCCTTCCTCCCCACTGATAAATATTCCTTATTAAGACCTTCCTTCCGCAATAAAGCTTAACACCGCCACATACCCAAGATTATATATGTTTATTAATCTTTATGTTCTGAAAAGGTGGTGGTCTGTAGATCTGGCGGGTGGTAATGGCTGTTTACTGTCATTGCTTGCCCCATGCGGATATGTCACACACTGCTGTCTAGCCAAATGAAAAAAGGCCCCTATTGTAAAATGACTTGTTAGCTTCAGGCGGAGCGTGTAATGGCTTGTCCAGGTAGGAGTCTGACTGCCAGAGAGGGGTTTTTTTAGTGCTAAAAGTAAGACGGTGGCATAGCAGGGTGTGTCCGCACCTCTGGTGGCTTCCCGCAGGTGAGACGACAGGTGAGCTGAAGAAGGAAGTGTTTTCTTGTTCTTTGAGCGATGTCATCGCTTTAATCTTGTCTGGTCCTCGGGTTGAACTTGTGCCAAGTCAGCTGAGAAAGCTAGCCACAAGAGGCAGTTCATGAGAATGTTTCACAGTTGTCAATCCAATTAAAGGCACCTCGTTTGATGAGTTGACACAAGAGTGGGTTTTACAGCTGCTCTTTGTAGCAGGAAGTAAGGAACATATCTGGTTTCTATGCAAACAAAGAGGAGTTTGGGTACCAAAAAGGTTTGGGTAGGGGTGCACGCCTAAGGCTTCCCAACACATTTTTTCCAGTTTGCTGCTGCTTTGTCAAAATGCTGTCTAACTTCCTCTTGTGGCCTTTTTTCACCTAAAGGATGACAAGTATGTGAGCTTGTGTATTTTAATTGTGTACATGTTTTGTCTGTGTGTGGCAGACATATGCTGCTACCTAGACACAGAAACCAGACTCTGTGTGATGTCTGTTGCCTGGGCGATACACTGACTGATGGGGTAGAGCACTCTAGTGTTAAATGCACCCAAGTACATTTAATCTGTTACCCCCGCGGTACAGAAGGCAACAGGAAAACAGAAAAATGATGCTGTCTGTCTCCAGCAAATATAAAAAACCCCATATAATTTAATAATGTACCTCAAAGCACCAAACTTTGTTTAGATGCCTTAGTTTAGAGGTCCAGTTGTTCTCTGTTTCCTGTCCGTCTTTGATTTAAAGTACTTGTGTGTCGTTTTTCATATGCTAGTTGTATTTCCAGCTGTCTATTCTGAATGTAGACAGACTGTAAGTAAGCCATGTGTGGTAGGATGATTTATAAAATCAGCTCAGTGGCACTGTCATACAGTTGAATGAATTTGAGGCTCTCTACCTGTTTTCATTTATAATTTATGCATTTGTTGACATTTTTATCCAAAGCTACTTACGACTTAGCATTTTGATTAGTCTGTGTGTTTCTTGGGAATCGAACCCACAAACTTTTGCACTACTAACACACTGCTCTATCAGCTGAGCTACAGGAACACATTATGGGTGATTGACAAGCACTGTAGCAACCTGCCACATTAATATTAAATGTGTGGTCACAGGTGTGTGTTTCTCTTCATTTTACAACAACCTCAAACATGGCTCATCCAATCAGAATTAAGAATCTGAACTGTCTGATTTATCATTTATTTTGCTCTAGACTGGGATTGCATTTTTGGACTTTCTGTTCCTCTGTAGCCACCTGCAGCCGTGACCTCATCTTGTAGCCAAACCACCCTCAGAGCAGCCCAATCCTTCTCGCCTGGGTTTACCCAGACAGAGAGAGAGACTAGTGCTCTATTGGTCAAAGCAGCTTTGGGACCCCCTGACGTTAAGGGAGAGCTGGGTGCGTTAGGAAAAAGAGGGGGGGAGGGGTCCAGACAGACTTAGCTGCTCCCTCCTTAACCCCCCAAAGTCTGGACATAGACACACACGTGCGCATGGTACACATCTCACTGCCAGCTGTCGGAACACTAGGCAGTAGGAACTGGTCAGAGGTCATGATTGTTTATTAGGTTCACTGTTGTTTTCTGTGAGTTTCTGGTCAGAGTGCCTTGTGTACAATGTAATCCCCTCTCACACACAAAAAAATAAGAATGGCTGCCATTAGACTATGCCAACAGTCAAGTTTCTTTTTTTAAAAGGCATCTGTTCATCTTTTGCAAAGCTTAGTGAACATACTTAGATTTCTAAAAGGGTTATTTACCCGAACAACAACTGACTGTTCCTGTTTATGCACAAAACACACTTTATCTAAACTTTGACATCCATTTTGTTGTAGAAAAGAAGTGCTTTATTACAGTACATTTGTGGCTTTCATTCGTCTTGTGGAGTTGCGTTGACAGATTGCAGTGACCATTCGGAAGGAAGAATTTTCTGCTACTCTCATGATTAATGACTGACTTGCGGGCTGCTCTTGTGTAAACATCACTGTGTTCCTCTGTGAGCGACTCACTGCAGGGCAAATGGCAACAAAACCCATGAGACTGTGGCATATATCAGAAAAGCTGCATGAAATATCCATCACTGGACTTTTAATGAAGCAGTTAGAATTTCAGAAGAAATCAGAAGAAGTCTCTCTTCCTCTGCATTCATAAAGCTACAAGCAGGTGATGTATCCTGACTGTGCTATAATATACTGTTCTGATTCCCGGAAGTCAAAGTCTTGAAATGGAAACTAACCACTAACTCCTCAGGAATGGCAACAAGACTCCTGATAGACCCTGAACAGCCTCTGCGCAGCACACTAATATCCCATTTGTCAAAATTCAGCATATAAACCTGTTTGTCTCATTTGTGTATTTTGAAGTAGGGCTGCAACAACAATTTGATTAAAATTGATAAGAATTGATAATAAAAACATTTGACTGTTATATTGATTATTCTGGTGTGCAGAAAACCTTTTTAACCATTTTGGGCTGTGCAGCATATTATACATATATATATATATATATATATATATATATATACATACATATATTATACATATATAGCATATTATACATTATATTGTACTCCTTACAGTGCCTTGCAAAAGTATTCTTACCCCTTGAACTTTTCCACATTTTGTCGCATTACAACTACAAATTTAAATGTTTTTATTGAGATTTTATGTAATAGACCAACACAAAGTGGCACATAATTGTGAAGTGGAGTGAAGGAAAACATTGCAAGAAGACGACCAGCTTTTGGTCGGTTGGTTCCATCTTTATCCCTTCTGCTTCCCAATGAATTCGGTTAATCTTATTGAGATGACCGTGATATAAAGCAGATGTTATTGTCCAGGGATAGAAAGCTGGTGTCCTGGTATAGAGGTAGATAGATCGATAAGGTAAATATCCTGGACTGGCTGAATGAAATAATAAACTACGTAGCATTGTGTTTTTTAGCCCAGCTCAGAGGTCTCAGTTTGACTCAATAAAATGCTGTCCGGCTGGTGTTTTGCTAATTACCAGGAGGCCTGTTTTTGTTTTGCGAAGGATATTAGGCTGGATAGTGCTGACATTAAAAGCTTTTTAGTTTGAATTTTCATGTATTTTAAATGTTATTAGCCTGCAGCTCCTGCAGCTGAGGCTCAGATGTGTTTGACTCAAATGTTTGGTGTACTGCAGTGTTTTTCCACCACAGCTTTGATTAAGCGAATACGCAAAAGCACCATGAAGTCCAAGAGTAAAAGGACAAAGGCTCTAAAACGGTAATTCTGTTATTTTTCTTTGTGCATTATCTCTTTTCTTGTCGATAACCTCATGCCGGAGGCACAGTTGTTGTTACCGTATAAAGCTGCAGCTCTGTATAAAGTTCTGAATCCCATAATATGTGGGTTTGTTGTTTTTGTCTCCTGTGTTTTGTCACTGCTTTGATACATGCTCATAAGGACGTGGCTTGTAATTGCTGTTACATTCTTAATGACTTTTTTAATTTCTTTGTTTTTATAGTCTTACTACAAATACCACAGGTATGGTAAATGTTCATAAAATAAGCATCAGTCAGCCTTTCCTAAATGCATTTCTTAATGTAATACAGGAACCCAGGATCTTACATTACACCAAGATGCCATCTAATCCAAACACCTGATGGTCATGCGTAGTTCTGTCCTGCCAGATGGAATTGCTGAACCACCCTTCATTTTATTACTCCCACGAGTTCTCAGAGGCCAAAACGGAGTGAGGTTTCTTCTGGTTTCCCTGGTGCCAGCACCCACCCTGTGTCTTCCTGTATTTGAGAGCCAGCCTGACAGCTTCAATGTCCATAGAGAGTTTGGCAGGAGATGGGGCCTGTGCCAGTCTCTCCGATAATCTGCTCTAAAGGAATTGGCAATAAGGCCCTCTGGCTTTTTGGCAGATGCAGCCTCTGCTTTTCGTCCACAGTGGAGACGCAATAAATTAATCACGATTAGTACTCGGCTTATGTTTGTGTAGCCCTACCCCAGTGTATTCATTATAGTAAAGCTATTTAGTTTTGTTTTCTCCTGGTGCCAAAAAACACATTTGTTTTCTCTGTGGTGTAGTATACAAGCATTTGGACTGTGCTTTCCCTTTAAAACTGAGGCTGGAGTGGGAGGACCAGAATAGGCCTGAAGGTCCTCAGTAAGGCAAAGTTGAGCCTTATCTCAGGAAAATGCTGACAGGTCTCCGAGCAGCAGCTCTAACCTTGAGCCAGTGCACAAACAGTAGCAGGGATACTGTTTGTGGGGTTAGACTATCTTCGCTGCCTTCAAAACAATCCCACAATCCACCTCCCCCCTCCATTCTGTTGTCCCCTTTCACTGGAGCACAGAGCACTTCGCCACCTAGAGGTGGAGGAATTTTCTCCGGTTACACACCAGATGTGTTACTACAAAAATACATAGCAGAGCCATTCGGAAGTATGAATTGAAGTTGCGTGTCTGGCTGCATTCTCGTTTCATCTGGAAAGAATAGAGCGAGTTGATGAAAGATGAATTAATCATCACATGAAGTAAACACTCCTATCTGCACTGCAGCAAGTGAAGGGAATTCAGCTTGCATTCTGACTGTACAGTGTCTATTAGATCTATTTATGAAAAAAGTGACCATGTCAGATTTTAGAAAATGTCTTTTATGCCAGCAGCACCCCTTTCAAGGACCAAGGCTGGGCCAGTTTTTCCAGCTGAACATGTAGAATGGAGTTGGAAACTGCTCCAGCTCTGTCACTGTGTTAAAGTAAAGGGAGACACAAAAAACAATAACAAGGGGGTAAAGTTTTTTAACAGTCACACAGCTACAGTCTCTGCAAGCTGTAACAAATGCACTGGAAGTTGCTTTGAATAACCCGCGGTTAATATTTTAACACACGGTTGCACCAAACATAATGCAATATAAATAGTTAAGCTGAGAATCTGATGCATACTTGTGTTAAAATTGCTGCTTGGCACATTTTGGAAAATAACATCATATAAAATTCGGTTTGTGTGGTTATAAGCATCTGCATTCACATATTTGCTAAAGTGTGTTTCTGGCCCTTACATAACTGTATGGTTAATTTTTTTCTTGGCCCGTGGCAGTCCTGCTGAAAACAACAGCATATGTTGTGTTTTGGGTGCTGGTATATAGGTGTGTCTAGCATGTTTCTTAACTAAGTTAACCACTACCCAAACCATATCATCTGAAAGACCATGCTAATTGACCAGCTTCACAAGCCACGTTTTACTCTTTTACCAGCTACACCATCTCTAACTAATCAAAGCCAGGCCAGGCTAGCTTGGAAATTCATGCTTTTTAGCAGGGCTATAAGGGTTTTAACTGTGTGTCCTACTGTTCTCCACACAGCACACAAACTCTGAGCAGCTTATAGCCTGAGGCGTTTTCTGGAGCCAGCCAAAGCACCCTGATGTTTTTTCTTTTGCCGTGTGCTGCTTTGTGATTGGATCTGAAGGATCTGTAATGGGCTGGTCATGTTCCTCTCCACCCCAGTGTTGTAGAGCAGGAGCACGGTTTCTCATCCATATTACAGGAAACTGTCGCGCCTAACAACCTGTCCCTGTGCTCTTAAAACAAAGACAAGGCATGCAATACTCATTCAACACATGTGTATTGTTACACCCACAGTAGCACTCTAGTAATTGCATGCAGTCAAAAGTGCAATCTCTTGCACAAACACTGAAGCTCAAAAACTGTGCAGCAAAACACACACGTTCGAGAGGAAGAGGATAGCAGAGATGGATTCCTCTGTTTTCACCCTGTAATTGGGAAGCATCTCTGTGTAATCACCGGCCCTTTACGGCCCCCAGTGGAGGTCTGTGTTTTGTCTTAAAGAGGGGCACGCCTACCTACGGCTATTTTTGTGTTCCAGTTGTTTTATAGCTCAGGGAATGGTTTTCAAGTTCAGCAGCCCTGTTTCAGATTAAGGCTTGGTTGGTATAATGAGAAGTCGTGCAGTGTTGGGCGGCTGCGCTACGCAAAGGACGCATTCATTCAGCCTTGGATGACCACTGGCTGGTGTGTGTGTGCATTTAAGGCTTTTCCCCTGTAGAGTACCAGACAAAGCCTCCTTCTGGGCCATACAGCGGCAATTCTCTCTCTCCCTGCTCCGAGACCAGCAATGATGCGACCAGGGGGGTTTTCTTCTCCCCAATCACTTGTCTGAATGTGAATACAATTGTAGAGATCTATGACTTCAACAAGCCTGTTAAACGGATGGCATTATGATTTTTCTCTCTTGGTGACATAGACGCTGGCCTTGCAATTTGCATGACAGTGCTGGAGAAAGAGAGAGAGAGAATTAATTCATTGGATACAGTTGGGGCGAGCTCAGACCAGCTGCAGTGGAGATTGTGATCAGCCGACAGCGAAATTCAGCCCCGCTGACTCTAGTCATGAACATGGGGCAGTCCTGTCGGCTAGGGCCCTTATCGGTCATTACGGTTTTGTGTTCTCTAAACACACGGCATTGCTGGAAAGGTTTGTTTTCTGCACATAGACGCCGAGTGCTGTTGTTTTCCCCTCCCTTCCTGTGTCATCATGACCATGACTTGTAATGCAGTTGTATGTGAATGAATGTGTGTGTATGTGGTTGTATTAAGGAGCAGCTGGTTAAGGGGTAGGCCCCAGGTGTTCTGCTCCCAATATAAAGCGATCGGATAATTTCAGATCTCTGCCCCTCTAAATGCATCATATTAATCAGGGTTCAGCTATCGATCAGAAATACACTCCCACATTTACCTAGTTATCTTCTGCAGAAAATTATCTCTTTAACTTCTCACGACAGAAAGTTGTTTTGCACATATTCTGTGCATTTGTTTTTTTCTGTGCTGCTTGTGTGGGGATCTGTGCAATTTATGATGACATGTTTAAAGTACTACACTTCGCTTGGTAGAGGCAAGTACGACTGAATGAGATTTGTTTGAATTCTGCAGAGATCAGAGTGTTTTCTGAGGAATTGTTTTGTATTTTGAGATCAGTTTGTGCAAATAGATAATGTAAGCTTGAGAAGACAGACCATTTAAACAGAGATGAACTGAAGAAATTGCCATACGGGTTGTTGTAAAAGCAGTTCAGTCTTTCGATTTGGGGAAGGGTGGATTATTTGCTGATTTTACTTGTTATGGAGACCAAGCTTTGCTAGCAGTTTTCCAATCAAGTAGAAGCTACACCTATTACCTACATTAAATAGCAGCCCTGTAACTGTACCAAGATGGCTGCCTAATGGATTGACCTACCTTAAAGGGACTTTGGTATAATTAACGATTACTTTTTCCATGCTGCGTTTCATATGTAGGGCTACAGGAAGTGTTCCTGTTCCTGTCATATGTTAGTTGTGCGTTCTGTTCGTATTTCATCTCTTTTTGCATTTTGTTTCTTGACAGCTGCTCAGAGCGAGGAGAGAGAGAGGGAGTGTGCGTTTAAAGATCAGCAACAGCAGGTGGATGAACAGAGTCCAGCTGGTGATTGGCACATCAGCAGAGAAAACAACACCATCCTGTGCAGCAAGAGCAGCCGCTGCTACGGCCTGTGGGAGAAAACACATGATGGAGAGATCCGCCTCGTCAAACAAGGTCACTCACACACACATACATATAATATATACTTGTCAGGACCTTCCTTAACTTCCTTAACCAAAAAAGAAAGTCCTGTAATTTTTTGCTCACCCTTATATTACCCCAATGTTTTATATTAATGTGTAATTGAGAACATTTAAATAATCTTTATGTATATATTTTCTATACAATCACAGTTCATAGTGAAATAAAAAATCAAACTATAAAAATACATAGCAGTACTTTGTATGAACGTGTTATCTAACGTATTTAAATTTATCACAATTTAAAGGGATAGTTCACCCAATTATGTAAATTGTTTCATCATTTATTCACCCTTATATCATTCCAAACCTGCGTTACTTTTTTGCTTCTGAGTAACACCAAAGAAGATATTTCTTTTTTACCTTAGTAAATACCACTAAGGTATTTACCAAAATATCTTCTTTTGTTTTCTGCAAAAGAAAAAGTCATATTTGTTTGGAATGACATGAGGGTGTGTAAATGATGGAAGAATTTTCATTTTTAAATGAACTGTCCCTTTAAGTGATAATTCACTTATAATCCTGACCTCTGTATATCAGAGGTCTTATATCAGATACACATTACAAGCTTGAAACAGCAAATGATGTAGGTAATGACTAGGTTATTTTTAGGTCAACTTACCCTTTAAATTACGCTAATTATAGTTACTGCACCCTAACACAGAGTTTTCCAAACAGGAGCGTTAAGGGGTTTATGAGGGATTGTGTGATTAAACTTCTAATGGTAAATTAAATTTAGTAGAATAGATAAAAACATTTAAAAAAAGAATATAAAAAAATGTATAAAAAATAGCAAATATTACAAAAGTGTACATGCAGTACATGCAGTGATATTACTTAGTGTGTTTAAATGTTTTTTTTTTTATGAGGACCGTTCACTGGTCCCCATAATGCAGACAAAACCTGTTCAGCATTTTTAAGCATTTTTTGAACTGTACATGCTCTTGCAGACACTATCCCAGTTACTTTCTCTCATCTCACTCATAAACCATCTGCATCTTTTTATCACAGGCTGTTGGACTTACATTGGTGACCAGCAGGACTGCCATGATGACCGTTGCGTGGTTACCACCACGCCGTCGCAGATCCAAAACGGTACCTACCGATTCTGCTGCTGTAGCACTAATATGTGCAATGTCAACTTCACGGAGAACTGGGTTCCGAGCCCCACCGGCACCACCACCCGTAAGTCCTTCAAACACAACACAGCTCTTCTGTATCTGAAACCTCCACGCCCCAGTCTGAGTGGCAACACCCGTATTAGATTGCTGTGGCTGAGCAGGATCCTCTGTCATCTCTGTGATGTTCTCTTATAAAAGGGCTTTACAAAATGACAACAATTATTAGAAATAGTAATCTTTGTGGCTTTTAATATGTTTAATATGTTTTCAATATGTATATTTAATATTCAAAATATTTTGCTGGCAACATCTGGCAACTGCGCTTTTCATTTGGCTAGTGTCATTAGTGTAGTAAATTACCATTTTACATAAATACGTAAATATTGAAATATATCGCATTTCTTCAAAAAAGATTTTGACATTTATTTATTTATTTTTAGTTATTTATTTATTTATTTATTTATTAGCTAAATCGCCCAGCTCTAGTGAGCATACAATGTGTGCAGTATTTTGTTTAGACCAAATCGTGCCAAATTCAAGTCCAAATTTAAGGTCCAGTGCTGCCATTACATTTTTAAAAACTGAACTCTAATTCACTCACTGTGAGCTTCTCTGTTTTTCCCTCTCCAGACATCAGTCAGCCAGTGAGTGGCTGTTTTAGTGCTCAGGCTGTCATTAGTCTGTTTTAACCTCTCAGAGCCACAGGTTGGTCTCTCAGAGAGCTTTTGAAGATATCACATCAGCATTGTGGCAGCAACAGGAAAATCATTCACAATACGAGCATCACACAGGATTAGACATGCAAAAAGCTCTAGATTAAAGTATGAAAATCCCTCGTGTAAGAGGAACAGCAATCCTGATATATAATAGACTTAAATGAAATATTCAATTATTGAATGCAATTAAATAGTTTAGATCATAATGTTCAGATATCATCTGATTTCTATAGAGCATTTCTGTGAGCTGTGAGTTCCACTTTAATTATTGCAATATTAACAGCTAAAATGAAAATCTTAAAATTTTAGAAAATCTTTCTAAAATTAACAGCTTTATTGCACTGACCAGTAATAATACACTCAATTTTGAACGTCAGGGTACCTGTGTGCGGGTGGCCGTGGCTCTGCAGCTGAGAGAAAACAATGGCAGTGCTGCTGACTGAATTCAATGCTTTCTACAGTTCCTACAGATAAAGAGCAGGGTGCATTATGGGATTAGGGAGACTATTTTGTCTGACTGATTTTATAAATCATACTCTGTGGTTTGGTCTCTGTTGGTTTCTCCCTGTTAAATCCTTTTCTGCTAACTACTGTATCAGCTGTGCTCTGCTTGCCATGGAATGTCAGATGAGAAAACTCAATAGTCTAATAGTGTCATTGACTCAATAGTCAATAGAAGGTCAATGTCCTCTTGACCGTGAGGTCTCAGTAATGCAGGTGTTTTGAAAACATATGCCCACACGTTCTTGTAAAAGTGATTTCTCTTGCATTGTTAAACAACAAATGCAAGTATGTCTAAGTGTTGAATTGAACTTCTTACTCTTGTCTTGACTTACAGTATGTTTGTAATCATCACCCATTTATAGCCAGCATCACTGAATCTTTAAGGGCCATTTTAAAAGTTTATCACAATTCCATAATGCTGCTCTTCTGAATAGAACCCATGATCTTGGCGTTACTAGCAGGACACGCTACTGACTGAGCTACAGCAGCTCTCTTTCATTGTGTACTCTCATTCTCTTACTCTGTCTTTCAGTTTTTTATCTTCTTTTGTGTGTTGCCGTGTCTTTAAAGACCGACCCTGCTGAAGGAATGGAACTCGGTCACACCACAAACCCAGTCACACAATGCAGTGAAACATTTTTTTTTTAAATAAATGGATGTCAGACTTGGTTGGAGTTATTTTCAGGCGGCTTTACTTTCTCAAATCTCTTTTCAGTGTGTTTTTTTAGTGTTAGTCCCTCTTGCTCTTTCTCCATCTCCTCTAGAACATCTTTTTCTACTTCTCAAATGAAGAGAAGTAGGATGCCTGGGCACTTTTTTTTATTTAGGGAATAAGGTTAAAAAAATAAGGCTTTGGGCATTTCAAAGCCTACGATTAATGAATGCATATTTAAATGCTTAAGAACTTGACCCTGGAAGTCAACTTTGCACAACAGCATTCAGATTAATCTGTCAGCAAAAGATGAGAGTGTTAATGTATCAATGCATCTGAGGGGGCCTCGCTCTTGGCTCATTGCCAGCATGAAGGGGCCATAGAGTTTGAACTAAAAACTTACTGTCACCCAATCATCTTTTGCTGTTGGGCTGTTGCCAGGCAGAGTGCCCGCACCCGTGCATCTTCCGTATCCTTAAACGGCATTGGAAGGTTTGTCCTCCTTACCCCTCCTTACCAAAGAGCTGGTTGAAACCTGTTTTTTTTACACTATTGTGGCAGGGAGCACACGGAGGCCACGCACTGCCCCACCCACTCGCAGCTGTCTCCTGCCGCTGTCTGCCGACATGCCAGAGGCGAAAGGCATTAGACTGACTTATCGCAGTCCGCAGCACATGCGAATAAAATCTGCAGCCCTGTGTAAAATGTAGCACTTGTGTTTCACATGGGCACTTGTATTGTTGGATGACCTCCATTCCAACCCTGCTCTCCTCTCTCACACACACATTTCTGATGTGTTTTCTTTTTAAGTGCGAGGCAGCCAACATCCTCACTAGTTAGACAATCCATTAACCAATATTTTCACCACACTGACACACAATTGCCGGCACCGGATGTGTTATTCCGTAAATGCAAGGTTTTTTTAGATAAGTGAAGCAGAGATTTGGAAATGTTCCCTCACCCCACTCTGCACATTTGCCTTTATTTGGAGAGCTGCTACGGTGACTCATTTGTTGTTTTATACCAATTTATGGACGCGTTTTAGCTTCAAAAAACACAGCACAACAAAAACACTCTGCAAAAACAGGATTTTTGCAGAAAAACGATGTCATACCATATAACCATAAGCTGTGAGAGGAGGAATTATTTAATCTCTATTGTTATAAAGAAGCAGACGTGTGGATGTCCTAAAATAATGGTAATTTTAGGAAATGTTGCATTCATGCTTTCCATTCTCTTATTAATGTTGGCATGGTTTCATGTATTTAAGTAAAATGAGCAGGAGGTGAAAAAACATGCTAATTCTACAAATTTGTTTAGATGGTGTGTATTATGCAATTCAGGTGCATCGTAGAGACGCATTGTTAGTGTTTATTTGCCTGTGCGTGTTTGCGAGGGTGTGTGCACACCTGCTGGCTCTGGTGAGCAATGAGGCTGTGGCGGCAGCCAGCTGTTTTTACAACACACTGTAACTCGATCTTTGTAGGCCATGCAACAGTGATGTTATCATGGCACTTGCGCTTTGGCTCCACACAGAAAATTCCCCCGACCAATAAGATAATTTCTGGGTAATTTGTCCAGAAACAGATTTCCAGACAGTTGTTAAACTGTTATGAAGTTGTTACTTTTTAAATACAAGAAAAATTGAAGATAAATGTCATAGTGCCAACAAACAAGTTAAGCCAAAAGAAGTAATTTAACAAGCAGTTACTTATAAAGTGAGAATGTGTTTTCGCTTCAAAACAGTAGTTTCCCAAGATGCTCATAATTTAAATTAGTATAACTACATAAGCTATACAATCAATATAAATAACAGACACTACTCTTTGGATAAAGTTGCATATTAATGGAAAAGGTACAATGTTATGAAAACAACTGAGCTTCTGGCACGCTACTGGAAAATCCAGTTATAACTGATATCATTAGATTATATTTTTCATGCCATTTTGTTGGAGAAAGCTGTTGGGCCACTTTTCCACTGGTCTTTGAGGTTGTTCATCGCAGATATTGTGAAACCAAGGAAACACTACCCACACATACACACACACACACTCAAACACGTTTACTTATCTAAGTAGGGACATTCTGTTGACCCCAATGTACGGTTAAATAAATTACCACAGACTTCATTTAAATGGACAGTGTGATCTGCAAACTGAAGACTGGACGGATGAGAAGACTCTGATCGATCAGGCATAGATTAACCGAGGCAGCTGTTTTAATTGCAGAGGGAGAATGATCTCCCAGACACTCACCCACACACCTCTTCTCCCCTCCCCTTCTCACATTTCCTCCCCATCTCCCTTAGCCATACTTTAACTTGTCTTCTCTTCTGTCTCAGGTGTGGTTCTCTATCTATCGTTCTTCTTCACATAGGTGTACATAATGATTGCTTTTTTGCACGCTTCTGTAGTTTATAATGTTGCTTTCCCTCTGCTATTGTTCTCATTGATAAAACAATGCATTATATTTAGTACAATATATTAAAGAGTTGCACAGCCAGATATTGTGTGTAAAAGTGATTTTATCAGCGGTGAGGGGTGTTAGGCTCAACCTCATATGGCAGGTCTGTGCACCATAACTAGATTTTTCTGCAAAATGTCTAGATGGCAGAAATCAGAAATTACATTTACCTTTAAGGGGCATGTTTTACATCATTCTTCAAGTATTTGTAGCTTATTTCATATTTTTCAACCATTTAACACCTATTTTGTGTCCTGTTTTATGTTAAGTCCTTCAATTAAATTAACATAAATTCTCAAATTTATCTATGACAATATATGTGAAAATAACTTAAGATTTATGCAATAGTATGTATAATTAAGCTTAATGGGAACACACATACTGATATAATGTATAACTAATTCACTGTAAGTCCCTTTAGATAAAACAGTCTGTCACATGCCTCAATATAAATGTTTGTATTTATTAGAGGTGCATATTAATGTATGTTGAGACAAGTATCTCACATGTTTTCGTGTTTGTGGTGGTGTTTTAAGTGTGAGCATGTGCAGACACGTGGGTGGCTCACAGACTGTGTGAAGGTAAGTGGAGATGGACTGGTGCCGAGCGGCAGGGCAGGAAACTATCTGCCGTCACTACGACTCACCTTGACTAAATAACAGGCAGATTGCTGCTGCCACTGGACTGTCTCATCTTATAAGATTCCTGCAGAGGCATTTGGTTTAGTTTTTTTGTGTAGAGGATCATCTATTGAATATCTGCCTCTGGGAGTAACAAATGAAAGGAATTAGTATTGAACTCTCTCTGGATGATGGAAAATTATAGAGATAAAGTGTTCTGCTTTCACTTGCTCATCAAGGGAACACAATCCATACAAATATGCAAACGCAAAAGTGAATGCCTGGCTACATACTGAATGCTTGATACTTGCATTTTTGTGACAGTAACCAATTTTTGTATTCAAGGGGCCAGTAGAGGTCCATTTTAATGTCTGTACCATTAAACCAGCTGTAGTGTTACCAACGTTTGTTCACTCTGCCATATTGCCATATTCACTCTGCCAACTTCTGTCAGACCACTATATCCAGTTATACAAGTACAACTCTTATGTACTTAAATAGAATAAGAAATCTCTTACAGGAATCGCTTTTTAATGTCTCTTAATTGTTATCTGGGTATCTAGCTATGAACATGTTGACAGCTGAGCTAACTAACCAGCTTGCTCAGCAGGGTTTTCTCCACAACTTTATCTCTGATCTGTCTGGTGAGTTCCTTGGTCTTCATGATGCTGTTTGTTCACTAGTGTTCTCCTAAATTAACAGTATATGCAATTAAAGCATTTGTGTAGTGTACAGCATGAAACACACACAGAGGAGATGGTGTCACATAAGGTGAACAGGATGAGATGTTCTCTTTCCGTCAGATGGAGGAACATGGCGGTCGCTTTAATTGATGAGACGGTTCCAGGGGCCGTTGCTGTGGCGCTGGGCTGAGACAGACCAGCTGGGTCTCTGATTCATGGCAGTATCAGCACTCTCCACCAGGGACCCCAGATGTGCTTCGATGTGACAGGGGTCTCAAAGGTCAACAAATTTGAGGTCCAAAGGTTCACGGTCACAAATGTGCAAACTGCTGTGAGAAACCTGAGCACAGCATATCCACAGACATCTAGACAGATTATATTTTCTGATCTAATCCAGGATATGTTTAAAATTGAGGCATTAGTGTCGCTCATGACTATGTCTAATTTGTCAGTTTAACTATGTCCAACCATTTTTTTCATATTTTGTATTAAACAGAGTGTAAATAAATACAAAGTAAAGTGTTAAGTAGTCTCATGTAGCCAGACTTGCAGCATAATGTCTGGTCTATTTATTGCACCTTATTCTGGCTAAGAACTGACAACATACATCTGACCAACAGCAAGTCATGTGCCATTATTGTGGAATATACAATAAGTGAAATATACAGCAGTAATAGATAAACAATAAAAAACACACACTGTATTGTGTAGCCATTGAACATTTGCACAGTTAGTAGAAATATGTGTTGACTTTGTTAGAAATGAATTAGGATTTTTGTCCAGCCAAAAGTAATAAAGATTATTTCACAGACAGAGGCCTTGTGAATGTCTTGTTTGTCTGCCACTAAGTCACAATCCAGTGATTAGTTTTTCTTATAATATCAACCTGGTATATCGAAGATAGTTTTGTTCCCAGGTAGACTGCAGTCGTTTGGGCAGTGTGCATCAGACAGTGAGGGTATGACCTGTAGGCAGTCTGTGAACATGCCATTTGAGGCTTAGACTAAGTGTCAAACTACAGTGTTATCTCTGGTACTGTGTTGCGCTTAATTCAAGTTTGAAACCTAATGCTTAACAAGATTAAAGTATTTCACCCTTTACCCCATTTGCTATTCACTATTTTTTCTCCCTCGCACCTGCTGTCTTACCTCAGCATGCGTTGTGTTTTATAAGCTGGTCATCAGTAGGAGATGCTTGTGTACAGGTGATCTCACTAGGTTGCGTAACAATCCTAACCACCAAGACTACCTCGGTCAACCATAACAAGCATAGCTGTGCTCATTTACCAGCTCAACCAGCATAAACCAACCAGCATATCCTCCTAGTGTTTGCATGGCACAGGTGGATCAGACGGGGTGTGGCTGGTATGTGTGAAAGCAGATACTTCTGCAGTGTAGTCAAATAATCAGGTTCCCCTCTCACGGACTCAGGATCCCAGTCGCCGCTTTGTGCCAGACGTAATTTAAATCATAATGGCCAACATTAAAAATGGTCTCAGATCAGCACATCAGCGGATGTCTCCGCCCACACTAATGTGGAATCTATGGCCTTCACTGTACATTCCATATGCAAATTAGTCTTGCCTGAGCCACTGTTTTGTCACTTTTTCTCTTCTTTACTGAAAATTCATTCGCTCTCCATGAGATTATTTGTTAGGGTGGGTTGAATTGCAGTGGGCTCAGACAGGCAGAAATTATACAGCAGTCACCATGAATAAAAAATGAAGAAAGAGGGACGCGGTTCTTAAATGAATCAGTGACAAGTGGATTAAAGCCATCCATATGGAATGAGGAGGAAAGAGATGGTGAACAAAAAAAGAGGTCAGGAAGTGAATGTGGGGAAAAAGGACCGGGTTATCCACAAAGGAAATGCCTTTTCACTCGCTCGCTGCCAAACTGCTAACTGCCGGAAAGTGTGTTTCTGATAGAGCTTCAAAGAGCTTCTATACAGCTACTGTTACTTAGACAAGACAAGACAAGCAAAGAGGAAAAGACTTTGTGTCACAGTGGAACTTGATAGTCCTGTTATATCTGGCTTTCTGACCCATTCGTTTTGATGATTGACATGGAAAATTCCAGTTAATTATTAGCATTCTGGCGTACATCTGTCCAACATATTGATTTCTGCTACCTTGTGATTTTACACGTGACTTCATAATAATTATTATGAGACCCAGTTTCTCCTTTTATTGTTGATTACTAAAGGGAAATGAGCATTCTTCTCCCTTCTGACCACATTACGAATTGCATGTGGACTACTGCACATGCATTTGATAAAGATTTAAAAGGGAAACAGCATTGGTCTCTTGTGACTGCAAATGACTGCTGTGCTTTTATTTTTTTGTATGTGCATGTTTTGGAAATTATTCACAGCATAATTTTGTCATAGGCCTTTTATGATGCTGAAATGATGCTTTTATGATTATGAAAAAATAATGGCCAGTGAACTTACCCACTTGGAAATGTAATCAAAACAGTCATGCAGATGCACACCTTGTCTTCACATTCGAAGTCTGGAAGTCTGTCTCATTTTTTGCTGTACAAGAGTTTCTACTGGTATTGTGTTTGTCTCTTTTTGTCATCTCCCCCTTTCTCAGTTTTCATGCTCTCCTGGTCCTTTCCTTGTGTTGGAGTTTCAGTCATTTTTGGTGGTGTTTTGTCATTGAGCTAAGAGTCAACATGTTTGTGTGCACCTGTAATTAAATTCACCAAGCTTCAGCTTGCCATATTGTGGCTCCATCATCTTATCGTGCTGATGAGCTGTCTGCCAGCGAACAAACAAACATCTGCTCATTTCCCTTCATTCATTTATTCATTAGCGGTGCCTCTTTTAACCTTAACCTTTACACAGTGAATAGCAAGCATGCTTGAGGAACAGAAGAGAAATTTGCTGAATGAAACTGGTTTAAAATGACTTTTTAAAAACTGTCTGTTAAAGCCCATTCAAATCAAGTGCAATGCAACAAAAAGCAAATGACATCACAAACTGCATGAAAATTGCAAACCATTATTGCACCATAAACATTCAGAATGTCTCCAATGTCATTTTGCCTCAGAGGTTTAGATGCCTGAATTAAAGTAATACGCTCTGGTTGTTTAAGTGTTTTAATGCTAAATGCAATTCATGATAAAAAAAATGTAATGTTGATGTGATTACAAAAATGTATTACAGAATATTAATAAGTTGATTTTTAAATGAGTGAATAGCACCTAGAAGCTGGGGTGTGGTTACCAGGACATTGCTATGTGGTTGCTAAGATGTTCTGGGTGTTTTTTAGCATGTTGCTGTGTGGTTGCTAGGGTGTTCAGACCATTGTACTTTTCCTTATTTTGGCCATGGTAATATTATGTTTATTTGGAAGTAATAACATGGTATTTTTTGAAACACTCTGGACCATAATAACAGCAAAGAATATATAGATATATAGGTAGTATACAGTGCCTTGCAAAAGTATTCATACCCCTTGAACTTTTCCACATTTTGTCACATTACAACCACAAACTTAAATGTTTTTTGAGATTTTATGTAATAGACCAACACAAAGTAGCACATAATTGTGAAGTGGAACGAAAATGATACATGTTTTTTATAATTTTAAGCAAATAAAAATCTGAAAAGTGTGGGGTGCATTTGTATTCAGCCCCCCTGCGGTAATACTTTGTAGAGCCACCTTTCGCTGCAATCACAGCTGCAAGTCTTTTGGGGTATGTCTCTACCAGCTTTGCACATCTAGAGACTGAAATTTTTGCCCATTCTTCTTTGCAAAATAGCTTAAGCTC
>JAZGTI010006893.1:11932-22599 GCA_036877585.1 Botia kubotai | reverse complement strand
TTCCAGCGGCAGATGGTGGGCTGGGCCTGGTAGGAGTACCGGCCGGAATTATCGGAGGCATTACAGATGAAATCTGGGTCAAAACTAGAGAGAAACAGAAAAGGATGCAAATCATGAAGGTTTTTTATGATATGGAAACAGAATGGTGGCAGTAAATGGTAACCTGAATGAGCCATTAATGAGCCATTGTATTAAAATGTGACACTGACCAAATGTTTTACTGCTTTAGGCTAGAACACAAACAGGTGCGCTCTTACCGGTCCATGAAACCAAAAGGCCCGTAGTCTAGAGTGAGGCCCAGGATGCTCATGTTATCAGTGTTCAGAACTCCATGACAGAACCCCACACACTGCCACTGAGCCACCAGCCGCGCTGTACGAACAGTCACCTGGTAATTAACATGCATATACATGTAAATACAAACCTACTACAATTGTCACATCATTACAATAGAATGCCACCATGAATTTAACACACTGGAGCAAGCTGGGTTTAAAAGTATTGGCTATAACTAATGGCTTGTGCAATAACCATAACCAAACCACTCCAAGTGTCTTTAAAATGACTACAACCTGCTAGTTAGGGTTACCTGCATATATCCTGACAAAAGCATTACTAAAACGTAGGACATTCTTTTTAATAAAGAAACAGAATTAAGATGTAAAAGCACTTTACTTTGTATTTATTGTATACATCTTTATACACCTTTTTGTTTATATGACTAAACTTTCACGATTGACCTCCGAAACAAATCACTGCTCAGTGTTTAAACACTCTAATACAGTCCTAGTGGATCAGAGGCTAAATCTGTTGCCTTTCAGAATCAGTCAGGTCAATAAAAGGTCAGTGAGGATAACGAGACGATTACAGACTTAAAACACACTGCAGAAACTAAAAGTCATGAAAACACAATTATTTTTTCAGGTGATTACAGAACGCGTTCAAGAGCCACATGCCTGATAATAACAAGCTAAAAATTGTGATCTTAGTCTACTTTACCTCTCTGAAGAAAGCAGTGTTTCTTTCCACAAGATCTGAGTGACTCTGCTGGATCTCTGGGTAGAAGGTCTCAATGACATAATCCAGCATTGGGGTTCTGATCTCATCGCAGCCATAACTGGGACCTTGACGCCCTGTGAACTCATCAGCTCTCTTGAAGATTTCAAATGATCCAAATCTGCATGACACAAATCAGAGCTTCTTTACATTGAACCTACGGCTAGACTTCTATAAGAGTAACCGTTTTATTAACATGTACACGAAACAGACAAACAAATACATGCTCTTCATAAATCAATCAGATTGAAAACAACTAAACAATACAGTACTTCTGAATTTTCGGAGGCGATTGAGTAACCTCTAACTTCAGAATGAATCTAAGGTTATCAAAGTTACCTAATAAAGCTTGGAGCAATGCGCAGGACCACGGAGCATCTTTCCATACATGGATTCCCATTGTAGAAGACATCCCTCATGACCCGGGAATCTGATGTCACTACTGACCCAGCTCTTGTGGTGGGCACTCCCAAAGCAAAAACAGCCTCACTGCAAAGAAATTCACGGATGCTGGACCGCAAAACTTTCCGCCCATCAGCCTGTCTGAAGAAAGCAACACACAGACAGACGGTTTAACAAATCTGACCCAATGCGGTGCTGCAGATATTAATAGCTCTTGCATGACAAGCAGAAAGCAGTTTCTCTTGTAAGTCGCTTTGCTAGTAACTACATTTAAATGTAAATGGTAGAAAACGGTCACACAACTTTGGAATTCAGGCTGGAGTTTGGTAAAAGGTCAGTGGTGTTGTTTTTGTATTTTCTATGCAACACATCTTCATATGCGAAACATCTTCAATTGTACTAAAATAACCACCCCCAGCAAGTGTAAACAGACAGGAACAAAACCACAACATGCTGTAGCAGCATCTACATTCTATATTTATACTTACAGCTATAATACCGACACTTGCGGTAATGATTAGTAATGGTAATGACCATATTTGTACCTGGAATATGGTGTCAGCCCGGCACCCTTTACTTGGATCTCCCAGCGCCCAGTAGGATTCTCGTGTAGTAATTCAGGGCTTTGATTCGCTGGAGCTTTCACTTCTCCTAGATAACACGCAGCTCCATCACCAAGCTGTCCTGCAAACTGGCCGAACTGGTGCCCGCAGTAACAATGAGCAGCTGGTTCCGATCCTGACATCACTTTAGACCCACTCAGATATACTGGGCCCAGTGGGTCCTTCAAAACGTCATCCGCATCAAGTCCCATGAGTGCCAGAGCTGGACCTGAAACTGCCACAAACTTTGGGTTCTTGAGAGGTGTGGGCTGTACTCTAGAGAAGCAGGCACCGCGTACCTGTCGCACCCCCGGTTCGGTGGACGGATCGAGTGGAAGTTTTCTAAGAGCAACATTATCAAACTCCAGCCTGTCGAGGGGAGAGCGGCTTATACTTATACCCATGTCGTCCATTCCTGCATGTGAATACGAGCTACGTGAAATAACAACGGAACGTAAAATATAACGCCGTGTCAAACGGAGACCAGTAAAAGCCATTCACATCGTACTGGTGTCTAGCAAAGCTTGTCATGGGACTGTCAGAGCTAAACTGTGACTGTCATGCTTACGTAACTCAATAACAATGCTGCTCTTAAAACGTCCGTGGAAATCCGGTCCGTCCATGTTTTTGTTCCCCCTAGAAACAAACCCTGCGGAACAAATACTTGGCCGACTATTAATCTATGTGCAATTATTTACGCCTTTTTTAAATAAGGTTTCAGTTGTTAACGTTAGTTACGCATTACCCGACATAAACTAATAATAAACCATTTTACTGGATTTATTAATCCTTTGTCAATGTAAGTTAATAAAAATACAAATGTTAATGCATTGTGCAATAACTAATTCTAACAGATACAAATTTTACTTTAAAAATGTATTAGTAAATGTTCAAATGAACTAGGAATAACAAGTGCTGTGGAAATACTTTTATTGTTAGTTTGTGTTAACTAATGTTAACAAATACATTTAAAACTTAAACATCTACATGGCTAGTAACTGATTTACATATTCAGAAATGAAAGCGGTATGAATGACCAGTAGTCACATTACATGTGGGAAATTTTATTTGAGATTTGAAGATGAATGAATTCGAAGATGAATTTGAAAGTGAGGTATTTGGCTTGAGAATGACAAAACGTTAACGCTAACAAATAAAGCAGGACCGTTTATTCCCATCAAATACATTATGGTTAGAAAGTGGTTAGAAAATAACAGAATTGTAACAGTACAGGGGATATATAACGAAATGGATCAGTTACACCCGGAATAACTTCTGTACTTAACAAGCGCATTAGATCTATATTATTATAATGGAACAAAAGTAGCACTGCATAAAATCGACAGGAAGACGAGAGTTAAGGATGCTTTGACCAGCATTTAATGTCACAGTAAGACAGCAGCATTTAAGACAAACCTTCGAACTGGGGAAATAAACTACGGGCTGTTTAGTCAATTTTTACTGTTACACAATTTTAATCAAAACAAATCCAGGCGATCTTCTCCATTTGCAAATCTTTTTTACTGCTCTAGTACTGAAGACATTATTTATAAGGGACTTTTGAAATCAGCACAGTATGCATTAAATAGTTCTTCTATGGAGTAATTCATAACAGTATGAATTCATGCAGATACATGACTTTATCCTCTCATTGCTAGCATAAACACACATGGAACACATGCAACATATCGGTCAGATCTTAATCTGAGCTCCTCTTCACTCGAAACACAGAAATTTCCATTCAGGGTCGACACTTTTTAAAAGCAGCTTTTTGGCATTAGCGTTTCTCCAACACTTTACATTGCCCCAACAAACACCCACAACATATGTTGGTTTTAGAAGTTTAAGAAATACAACTTTTCCAATGTTCCAGCAAAACCCAACAACTGAAATGGGATAGGTTGGGACAGTGTATTAGCCTTTAGTCACACAAGTGTTAAAGTTGTGCTTAAATCGTGCTAGCTGTTACCTCTAAAAAGATTTTCAGTCTTTCTCCGATCTGTCTCTCCATTGCTACTTGAAGAACAAAATCGAGATGTGATGTACAGAACAGATAAAGGCAGCAGTAACAGCACTACAAGGCCTTTAAGCACACAAACAGCAGAAATTCGCCCCATTTTCCCTGCGGAGAAAACACGATTCCTTGTGCCCGTATGGCCCATGCTAGCGATGGCTTTTCTTACAAAAGTGCTTATCCGGTCAACGTGACAACTGTTCTTATTACAGCAGCATAGTTTCAAGTCATTCTGATGGTCTCATGTGTGAATTATGACGTACAGTTTTACAGTGATGATAACTACAAGAGTAAATAAATATGGTCTCAATTCATTGTTAGATTATGATATTTAATGTACCATCAAGTATTATAAAACTACAAACGACCTTTTGGGATACCAATCAATGAAAAGAAATTTAAACAGGAATGAACCAGATCCAGGTTTCTACACTTCTGTTAAAAAGTGAATCACAATTGAATTGACTAATTATGTGCATAATTCACTCGTTCCCAGAAAGGACAAAAATGCTATTAGCAAGAATGATTCTTTTACCGATTGAGAAATATAGAAATATAGTTCGTGTGTATGAACTGAGGATTCCAGATTTAATAGAACCCATTTTTATGACCATATGGAGAGAGAGTAAATCAGTCTGACCAGACTTGTAGCCCTTTCCAGGTCATATGATAAGAGGCACTTGATAGCTAACATGGGCAAAGTTTATATCGGGCTTATCAGGAAACTAGAAAATCTAAGCAAGCACACTTTCCCACAGATACAAAGAGTGAAAGCAGCTGGGTGTGACTAAGTTCTAAAATACAGGTTGTGGTTACTATGGTTTCATTTAAAGCTGCAAACAAGTTATATGAGTGAAACCAAAATAACTCCTTTTGAAACATTGATTACAAGTATTAATCAGGATGTACTTAGAATAAAATTCAAATTTATACTATTTTTCATTGATGGTCCAGTGGCACTTCCAGCACAGTGCAGGTTTACAAAATGATGCTAACTGGGATACTACTGCAGTTGTTTGAATAAAATGGGTGTCTTTAAATCTCAAACTACGAGTTGTGGCTACAGTATATCACGTGGACTGACAGGGAATAGTAATACTGGATTATTATACTAGACAATGCGGGAGTCAACCCAAAAGAGTAATCACAGCCGAGTAAAACCTCATTCAGTTCGGAGTATCCAGCTGCAGCGAGTGTCCTACAGAGTCGTACTATAAGAGTGAGGAAACGAGGAAAGAAAAGTCTGGTCCGATTTCTTTGGCAGTACTAATCTGCATCCACAGGTACACAGAGCAGATGGACAGAGGTTTGAGGAGCTGACAGAGAGCTGATCCAAGGCTTTCCAACCATTAAAAGCAGGTTGCTTCACATGGAATGGAGACCATATTCGCTCCTAATCGTCCTCTCCCCTCCATCCTGTAGTTAAGGCTACTGGTGTTCAGTGTGACGTTCTGATCTCACTGCTGACGAGTCTTTGGCAAACAGAGGGACGGTCAAACAGCAGTCATTCGTATATTTTGGAGCCATGACTGAACCGTGGGTAAGGAGGCTAACGCTCTGCCCAAACCCATGCTGGCACGGAAGCAGGCGTAACCCAGAACCCCCCACATGGTTCCTTTAAATACGTTGCGCAACACCAAGCCGAAACGAGACGGTGGAGCCACGCTATGAAAAAAAGACAAAGATTTTTGTTGTGACAAATCTGGTGCAACATGACACCGCAGTATATGCAACCAACACTGCAAATAAGCACCTCATGATCTCATGAATATTCAGTTCTTTGTCCCAGTTCTTCTCGATGCCTGGAACATGACCCATCCCGACCACTCCAACCACTACTGCAGGCACTTCTGAAGAGCAGGTGTAGGAAGAAGAGGATTAATACAACAACAACTCGCCGCCTGCAGTTGGTGGAGAATTGCATTAGCAGCGCAAAAGGTTGTGGGTTTGATTCCCAGGGAACGCATGTACTGACAAAGCGGTTGACTTGAAATGTTCTGTAAGTCGCTTTGAAAAGAAGCGTCCACCAAATACATAAATGTAAATAAATGTAAATGTAATCAAAGAGCATGTCTTACCTCCCTGCATGCACAAGTTACTGGGCATGACCAAATATTTATTCTTTGCACCTGAGAAGTGTTTTCTAAATCTAATGAATATGGCGTTCATATTTCACCTGAGCTTAGGGTAAGATTGCGGTATAATGAAGGTCTGCATTACTCACTCTTAGCATTAGGTGGAGCCTCCACGCAGCGAGCAGCCTGTCTGAGTGTGTGTGTGAGGTAGATGTCTCGTTCTGCAACAATGGTGCGGTGGAGGGCCGGAAACTCGCCGATCATCTCCGACATGGTCTGCTCCAGAAGATCCTTTTGTTTGCACTTCTCTACATCCTCCTTACTGATAATACAAACACACACACACTTTGACTTTACAAGGGAGTCTCACAAAACCTGCTCAAGAACACGTCCAAGTTTAATCTCATTATTAAAAAATAAAGTCTGTACTTGGCTTACAATAACAATTCTATAGATTAACAATTCTATAGTTATAGATTTTAAAAGAGCTCTTAAAAAACCCCCAAAAATATAACTTCCATGCTTATAGAAACAAAAGCCGCTTTTCCGGGCCGAAACTGGTTTGTAATCATGCCATGCTGAACTAAGCTTGTGTGGAAATAATCATTACCATTCCTAACAGTTCTAAGAACGGTACAGCCTGACAGTGGAAAAGCAACTAAAGTGTTTCTGGATAATATTGGGCTGGTACCTGATGGGGTCAGAGAGGAAACACAGGCCCCAAGCCAGACGAGCTTTCTGCCACAGACTCAGAGCAGCTATTGCACGTTTAAAAGTTACCGGAATGGGCCGATCCCCGAGGTGAAACTTACAGAAGGGCACTTTTCCTGCCTGCATTAAGTTAAGAAAAGAAAGAAAGTCGTATTTATTTTGTGTAAAGCACTTTTGTTTGTAACATGTACTGCACTGCCCATGAGTTTCATGTTTCCGAAGTGCGTGCAAGATAATTGGTGACATCTGCTGGAAACTAAAATGAGTGCATGAGTTACAGAGCATGTCAGGACCAAGAGGAGCAGAAATGCATGCGCGAGTGGGGGAGAGCGTGTCACTGACCTCTTTAAAGGCTTCTCTAAACTCTCCTCCAGGGGCCATACCCAGCTGCTCTGTAATGTGAGCGGAGACTTTTAGCAGCAGAATCTGCATGAGGCCAGACATCACTCCATTCTGACACCAGAAATCAAAAAGAAAGAAAGCACGCAGGAATTATGCTATGCTGCTAGCTTTGCTAAGATGAATGACATGTACGGGATTCTGAAAAATGTGCTTGACAATATAATAACTATGTCAACACAGTCTTTAGTTTTATGTATGACCTGTTTAATGGCCTGCTGGACTTTTTCCAGGTTAATGTCCTTAGCCTCTTTTAGCAGCGTTTTCTCATCCATCTTCAGCATGGACACTCTGTACTGACATAGTTCTACCACCACCACATCAGGCTGGACCGCTCGGATCGTCTGAGGCGAGCAGAATCGAATCACAACATCAAAGATCTCATTAAGCAGTTGACAGAATTATCAGACACTTTCTGGTATTAAACATTGTATATTAATCAACAAAATATGCTGGTTTTAGAGACAGACAATTCTTACAGTGGCAACGTCCTTCTTGCTGCTGTCACTAAAGTGGGCGGTGCCGACCAGGTAAACAACACTGCCCTCAGGTGTGGTGAGACGTGTCACAGTATCTGGGAGATCAGGGTCCACCTGCCGGCGCCGAGCTCGAACCTGCCACAACACTTCCACTGCTTCAGAGTCAGCTACGAGGACAAAAACATTGCAAGTTCCTAATATTTTGCAATTATACTTTTTAAAAGTGGAATAGGGGCTTTTGTTATATTGCTACCTAGCCATGATAAATGAGTAGTTTCCAGAAAATATTTTTAGCAAACTAATTTCATTCCTGAAACTGCGAAACGGAAATAGAAAATTTGCCATAAACCAAACTGTGTAATTTCCTTCTCTGCATATGAGCTCATAATCAAAATAAAGCATCCCAACCAGACAATGGAAAAATCATTTAAAATCGTTCAATGTCATGTGACCTTTCAAGCGGCAATGGAATAAAGAGAGGAGCTTTAGAAAATATAAACTTTTGTAGTGGTGTTTCGTGGAGAGATGCTAAATTTAGAGTTTTTTTGCAGTTAATTGCCTTGATTATGCAGTCATTTTATCTTTAACTCAGCTCCACTAAACTAACTTGGGTAACCCAGTTGTGCACTGGATAAGGATTATAAGGTCCTTATAATAAGATTATGCAATGTGTGATGCAACGCTACCATCCCACGACTGCAAACTTGACCGTCCCTGCCAATCAGATTCATTTTATCATCAAAGCCTACATTACACCGTAGCTTCCAAAATCACGACAAAACCAACGTGTGCTTTAGATCACGTATATTTTAAATCAAAGATTACTCACAGAGTCCAAGAGGAAAAGACGACCGCGTGTCATCTTCAGGTGGGCCAACTGAGTCAACCTACAACAAAAATCATACATTATAATCTATATCTTTTTACATATACCCCTAACAATGTTCTCAAAACTCTCTTCCAGGAGACAGGAACTCGGACAAGAACTTTGTAGCTTCATTTTGATGCCGAGGGAAGGATAAGTCAAGCAGATGGGAAGCTTCACAAAAACAAATACCCAGCAAATGCTGTGAACAATTCCTCAGTGTGGGAAATGCCCACCTAAATAAACACAAGATCTCAGCCCTTATCCCAGGAGCCACAAGAAACCAGTGAAGTGAATGTGAGCGAAACCCTGGAAAATGAATCTGATTGACTGTCATTAGTTAGACATCTTTGGCATTTCTTCCTTTTACAAACCAAACAGGCAGTTTTGATTCAGCACATGACCAGGGCTTGAATCAAATTTGTATTTACTAAACACCTTGCATTATTACAGGAAACATGTACGACCATTTTTTTCACACAATTTGTCCATATATAACTAGTAGATTTTCCACTGTTCCAAATGAAACAAAACTATTAAGGCCAGAAACAGAAACCCTGGATTCGCTTTTGCCTAAGCCTTACCTCCGAGTTGTTGTCCTGTTCCATTGTTCGCTGTTTAGGAAACTCACCTCTTTACCTAGAAAGAGCACAGCAGTCAACAGATCAATCAAAACATGACTAAAATACTGACCAAATCCCAATCCGAGCCATTCAACAGAACTAATGAAAGGCTGCTCACTGCCATGTTTTAAATATGTACACTTTGCAAGTGAAGGATTTAACAGTTATCTCAGTTTTCTAACTCGTGCGTAAATATGGAGTAAAGTGAGTCATCATTAAAACAGCCTCGATTATCCGCCTGCCATCTTGACTGTTAACTATAACACGTATACTTTTCATAACTGTTGTTAATCCAGCGGTTGGGATTACACCCGCTCTGCCATCTTTGAAGTCCGACTAGAAAGCGGTTTATTTGGACCCCGTCACAGATCTGATCCTCCAGAAGTCAGACATGAAAGGTCCGACTACAGAAGTCAGACATGAAAGGTGGCGACCTGCTGTCATCGGACCACCGGGTTAGCGCATCAAACTCCATTCAGACAATTTACTGCCTTTTGGTTTTTAAAACCGTTACTAAACATTCAAAAAAAAGAAACCGTTAAACTGAACCGATCGAACGTTTTAAATTTAAATCGTAACGGACGCAGATTTTTAACGGACACGAGTGAAGTCCGACAGCAGTCACTACACTGCGGTCCGCCGGACTAGCTGCAATCTCAGTCACCACACCGAGAACACAATCCACGTTAAACCACTTACATTTAACTTGGCAGACGGTTCGTCCACCTCTTCCCACCGGACCGAACCGGACCGTCAATTGGAAAGGCGGACGATTCTCGGTAAAGTAGTTTGGCTACACGCTAACTGCGCACACTCACCACACGCAGCTGTTAGCTGACGCTATGCTAGCATAACCCAGAAACTTCACAAAACTGACCGAGACTAAGTTGTTCTGGGTTGGTTCTCCGTTCACTGCTCGTCGCGATTAAAACGTTGCATGTGTTATGTTAGATAAGTTGAATGACTATATAAGCAGACAGCGAGGCTGTTGTCTGCTTGCTATCCTCGACAAAAATAAAATGATTAAAGTTAAGGCTACAGTCAGCAGCTTACATGTAGTGGATGTGTAGTTCCGCCTTTTGAGGCAATGCTACCTGGGTAATGTAGTATATGTCGAGGAGGAAAAGTGCTTGTCTACCTGATGCAGATATTTTGTGTCTCTCACGTTTTAATCAGGCTACGTTGCTTATTTTAACGACATTATCTCATATTCCAAAAGGATCTTAAAGTAAAACACAATTTTTTCCACATGTCTAAAAGTGTTTATTACGTTGTAAATACAATTCATTACTCTCCCCAACATCATATAAACCTCTTGCTAAAAGGTGCTGTAAGCGATTTTAGTCATTTCACCATCTTCTGTCCAATTTTGACACAGTGTAGGACCGCTCCTATGACTTTAAACACACCCACTCTTTCAAACCCCGACCCCAAATGACTT
>JAZGTI010006893.1:0-11890 GCA_036877585.1 Botia kubotai | reverse complement strand
AGCTTACAGCATCTTACAACGTTAACTTTATACACTTCTCGAGGTTCACCTATAACAGTAATACCTCATCAAACACGTTTTTAGGACAGTTCATTTTCTACTATGTGCAGTGGATCACATGCTTTGTGAAATTTTCTAAGTGAGAGAGATTAAAGAATATATTTAATCTCTTAATTAACTAAAGAATATTGTGTGTATATTTTTCCAATTCAAATAATGTAACATGAGTTTAACAACTGAACATGCAGTGTGCAACCCATGTGATAATCTAACATTTCTCTTTTTAAAGCTTTATTTGATTTCTCTAAGCAGGTTACTTGGTTGAAATGCTGCAGCCTCATAAATATATATTTCAAACACATCTGCAGAAAGTCCCAGTTTGGTTTGTGGCACAAAGTAGACAACAAAAATGGCATGATCCTATAAAAACATGGGAATAACGTAAGACAAATCATAGACATATGATTTATATATATATAGATACCTTGTCTAACCCCATTTTGACATGTTTGTTCAAAGACTGAATGCGGTACATACATTCACGACACCATATTTTCATGAGTAAGCACCCATCATACAGTACCATTAAATTAATGTCAGCTCTATAAATCATTTTAATTAGCACCCATCATGATCTTTCATATTTTCCCATCAAAAATACCAGCTGGGAAAAGTGTTTCCCCCTCTAATAGTCTTATTATTCATGACCTATGTTACCTGTATCATAATAAATATCAAAATATTGCACTTGGACCATGGTGTGTGCTAGAAAAACGGCAAAACTACCGCGAACTGCAGGAGCTATCGATCCAAAATCAATCGTCTGGTGTGTAGAGGTGACCTTGGACGCTAATTGTTCTAAAGTTCTTGTACGTGTTTGTATCCACTCACAATCAGAGTGTAATGGTTGTGTTTTCACAAGCTATATGTGATGTGCATCACCGCAAAGTGAATCAGTGAATATCAAAGGTTTAGAAAGGTGGAATACACGAGCTGTGGTTCGTGTGATGTTGATATAGGTATCAAAAGCATTGAAATCTAAATTAAAATCTTTCTGTCAGTTGATAAAAGCTGGTATGAGGATCCATTCATTTCAAACAATTAAGAGACCCACGGTGAGAGTCATTTTTGTTGAATAAGTGCACCGAAAATTTACATTTACACTTATGCATGTGGTAGACGCTTTTATCCAAAGCGACTTACATTGCATTATACTACACATTGTTTCTGAGTATGTGCAGTCCCTGCACAGATCGAACCTGTGACCTTGGCGTTGTTAACGCTATGCTCTAACCACTGAGCTACAGGAAAGCCTACAGGAAAGAAAATGTCTGGATGAGTAGAAGCCATGGATTTTGTGAGATTTTTTTGGAATACCCACATTCTCTTACGGAGGAACAACTGAGGTGTTACTATGCAGAAATAATATTTCCTTCAAACAGCTTAGAATATACATTCTAAATATGCCCGTTATTGCACCAATAACAAAGTGAGGTTGCATATATTAATAATAAATGTACCGTATTGCATTGGACACATGCTGACATCTGTGAAAAGGATCATGATTATGAATGAAAGAAACATAAAACCAATAATATTAAAATGTGCTTTGAACAAATTGTGCTTTGTGCAAAACTTTGATATGCTTTTGAAATCTTTCCTCATTTGGAATGTAACAGGGGACTCATTAACCCATAGGGTGAGCACCAAGAGCTTGGATGTTTCTGTTTCCTATAGAAGCATAAATTACGCTCCCAAATATGTGGATGAAAGGCTGGCAGAGTTTAAAGGTGCATTCAGTATCTTTTCATTAAAAAGTTCAACAAAAAAATAAATTGTACTTTTTAATTTAGACTCTAAAATTAAAAAAATTTCTAAAATTTTAACCCTTGTGGATTGGACCATTTCACTGGGGTCAACATGTTACATCACATGGCCAGCCATATACAACTACCTATAGCCACATTCTGAAGGTATATGTTATTGTTGTTATAAAGTTATTTGGAAGTTCTAGGGAAGTTCAAAAAGTTCGATTTTTATACGTATTAATGTTATTGCTTGATTCTAAGAACATTTAAGAACATTCATGATACTAAAAGTTGAATCATTGCTTGGTTCAACTTTCTGAGTTCTGTAACATTTTTAAAATGTTCCACCAACAACATAAAAATAACAACTAAACACTTAACTCTAAAAAAGTCCTACTAACGTTACTGCAAGAATGTTTTTGATAACTTTTACAGAACATTAGCCAATATTCTGGGAACATTCCACAGTAGCTGGAGGGCCCCATTAGAAATGATTACCATCCAAATAGGGCTTATATCTCAAAGTGTCCCTGTTGCCATAAAAAAAATCGTGGCTGACTGCAAAGTAAGAAATTAATAAGTCTTAATGTTTATAATAAAAAATACAATAAAAAAATTATGTTTGTGTGACGCTGCATCCATGCTGATAGTCCTAATGATAAAGTTATTTTATATTTCGTACCACAAAATAAATGTTACTGAGTGCACCTTTAATAGTTTGTCAATTATGTGTACAGTATGCATGTGTAAAAAATGTCACTTAAGTGTATATGTGTCAATAAAAAAAACTACATTGTAACGTTGCCACCCCCATTGTCCCATAATCACCCTAAAAACAGCATATTACTTTGTGTCTATTTTCATATAAGTGCTTTTTGCATTTGTGTGTGTGTCTCTGCATTTGCCTTCAGCACTCTCCAGCAGCAATCAACTCGCCAGGTCTGGCTAGTCTGTCCCTTCTGCTCTGCTCTTCCTCCTCATACAAGTTGTGATGGATGCTCAGCAGTGAGTGGGAGGGGTTTCGGCTGAAGGGCCCAGGCTGGCCCTCAGGCTCCGCCCCCTGATTGAGAGGGTCGCTTGCCTTCGGGGAGTCCGGAGGAAGCACGCTGGTGGTACCACCATTCATATAGGACGTTGTGGAGACAGCAGCTGTGGAGAAGGCAGTGGTGGATGACTGTGGAGGAGACACTTTCGGTTCTAAGAGGGTAAGAAAGGTGATATACAAAGAATAATCAGTAATCAGTAATACTGATATTAAACCTTTAAATCCAATGGAATTTAAATATACAGAGAAAAAAGGGTCTGGTTGTTCTGGTGATATATTTTTATAAGACAACCCAGACATACCAGTAAGAGAGGAGGACACATGGACAACTGTATGAGGACCCTCTATGTACACATTACTGAGAGAGTGCTCGGGAGGGGCTGGCTCAGGATTGGCCATTTCTGCTTTCGCTTTCTGGAGGGTTAGCATATAAGGATGAACATCCAGCGAGAGGTTAAGAGTCTGTTTCTTCTCTAAATTAATTGTCTCTGCAGCTGAAAGAAAACCAGGATCAGAGGATATAGAAGGATTTTAACCACTGTAAAATATCCTATGCTGACTTCTATGATAATATCCTATGGCCAGGTTTTACTAACGGCTTTTAGTACAGGATTACCTGTATTAGTAGGAGGGTGTTGTGTGCTCTTGCTGTCCAGCAGTGGAGCAATAATGCTATCTGGTAAATTCTTCCTCCGCACTGGTTTAGGCTTGTCTGCCTTTATGCTATTCTCTAATCTGGTTAGAGTCAAGGGTTCCTGTACAAACACACAGACATTTAAGTTACTTTCAACAAACTTAAAAAAACATCATCAGGTAAAGACCATTTACTCCTAAGACTACTTTAATATTTCTGTATCTATGACCATTAAGTAGAATTAAAACCGGAGTGATAAAATTATTTTCTGTTAATTAGCTATAATTATGCATAACACAAATAAGAAAAAAATCATACTTTAAATGGCTGTGGCAGAGGGTTAGACGAGGGGATCCACTTGATTTTCTTGCGTGGTCTTTTAATTACAGAGGGTTCTCCTCCTAGTTCTCCCACACCAAGCACAGAAGGGTCCAAACTGGGGTCAACAGTCTGGATGCCAGAGTCTCTTACAGTCGGAGTGGCATCATGATTGGACTGAGCCAGCGCTGCCAACAGCTGTCGCACCACATTATCATACATGAGGTCACTCTCATTAGTGATAAAATCCAGTCTGTTGAGGGACTTAATGTGGTCTCTGTTCTCATTACAGAACATGGCCAGAATATTGATGTCACAAAACTGCGACTTCTGCCAGCGCCGACGTGTTTTAATGCCCACTTTGTGCAGCTTGTCAAAGACAAAGTTGGATTTGCGCACCACAAACAAATGTAGCAAGTTCACAAGGATGATGAGGTTCATAGTGCAGAGCAAGGCTATGTCTACTGCGGCCATTATGCGCTGGAGCTGCACGGCTGGTAGCTTGCAGTTCACATTTAGCCGCAGTTCTGGAATGCTGCTGGTGTCAGGTGGTTCGCCCAATGCACAGGTGAACTCGTTCTGCCTCTGACGCGCATAGTATGTGCTCAGGTAAGTTATGGGTATTGAGCTGAGGCAGATGATGGCTAAATGTCGCCCCAAGTACAGCTTAGCTAGAAAATTACTCTGCCCTCTGCGCTCTAGATACTTTTCAAAAAGATTCTGCTCAGGGCTCTTTTCCTTCTCCGCGTTCTCGATGATCTCACGTCGCTCACGTTCCGTAATACCTGGCCCCTTGGACTGAATCTGCTTTTCGATTTTGGGCGCTCGGCCCTCAGCCGCCCTGTGGTAGCAGTTGTCAATTTCTTGAAGAAGAAAATTGAGCTCAGAGGTGAGGCGAGTGGAGGCCAGGAACTCCCATCCCAGGGCAGGTATGTACATTATCCCCGCAAAGGCCAGCAGAGCGTAGGGCAAGAACTTGTGCTCGAACAGGGAGGGTCGGAGTTTGGGGTCCACGCCGGGCACTGCATCCCGCAGCTCTGTCCAGCAGTAGCCTCTGGCATACAGGGCCTGATCTCGTGTGAAGTTGTGTGGGGTGTAGCAATATATAGATTCCTCTAAAAGAGAAGGACAATAATTAACCATCAGAAACCATAGCACATTCCATTAGTAATCAGGAATATAGCATACACTAAGCAATTAGATACCACAATGGCCCCCTGCCAACCCAGAGGGCACATGTGCCTGGTAATGAGCTGTCATCCAGATTCTATTAAATGGAAAGTGTCTTCTGTTAAAAATATAGGCAGCACAGGCCAATCCAGCGATGAAACAGTGATACAACAAATGCTACATTTGTCTTTGCCAATTGGAGAACGCTAGAGGTAGTTCTGTAGCTCTTACTGTGTCTCAGTTAATTATACTCCTACGCAGAATCAATAATGTAAGTTAAGCAAAACAATGTGATCTGCAGAGAATCAATAATGTAAATGAAGCAAATCAAGTTTGTCTTCATACTTAATACCATGTTTGATGGGTTACAGGCATCACCTTTTGCATATAGACTCTTGACTTTGACTTACACCTGAGATGCTGTCTAAGATTGGATTCAAATGATCGTCCTTGTATTTGATCATATAAATAGCCTCAGCCAACAGGACGATCAGAGTTTGACCTTCAGTTCTCCTCGTTCCTGATCTATGAGCTCAGATGGAATCTGTACTCACAGAATTCCAGAATTGTAAAGTAAAATTTAAAACGTTATAATCGTAGCTCAGTCATGTCGGTTTATTAAATACTGTGGCTATTTTTATACTGCACTCAGCTACTAATGAGAGTTTAATACTCTCAGTTCTGTTTACCACCTTTTACAAAATTTAACAATGTCCCAACAAAATCAGTGCAGGAGATCTGTGATGTGAGACGTGTTTATGATCTAGATTGTGGCAAGAAAGTTAAGATGGGTGTCAACGTAACGGTCCTCAAATTAGATGAATAGGCAATTTTAAAGTTACAGCTAAAACCTTCCTCAGCATAAACATGAATACATCTCTACCAGTTATTCACATCTAATTTATGCTGCATGTTTCTCCTCAGCAGGGTTCTGGATGTTCAGTCACAGCCGGTTAGTGCTGCTATGCAGTAAGACTGACTCAGCTTTTGGAGTAAACCACCCCCCACTCCCCAGCACAACCTCTCTTTATCTTTATTTCCAACTCGCTCTCTTTTTCTACTAATCACCTCACAATCTCTAGCAAAAGTCATTTAACCCTTCGTCTGCTGGGCAGCAGTGAACAGCAGGTGTGGGGGAAGCTGTTAGTCAATGAACAAACCGCGTGTTGTCCACACTGTCACCACTGCCAATCAAGCTGTGTTACTCCTAAAATATTTCTGCCGTAAAAATGTAATGACATCTAGTTGATCATAGGAATGAAACCCTTTTAAAATCATGTGATTTTACAGTAAGCCTAGTTAAATAATGAAATATTACATATCAGGAATGAAAGCTGCATGAGATTCATAGAAGAATGTTTGGTCTCCACACAAATACCAGACAAGTCTGGAGATCTCATGGGCGCTTTGAAACTATTGTCAAGGTCAGGCCTACATCAGGTACATTCATCCAAACAACGCTGCATAACACAGTGTCACAGAGGAACTAACCTGCAAAGTTCCGTGTAAAAACTAGTGTGACCAACAGTATTGGGATGATGACAGTTCCTATGGTGACGACCCGGTCAAAGGGCAACTCTAGTTTGAGCTGCACCATGAGACCTGCGAGTGCCCCGCCTTTCTCATCCTGTGTGGAACCTGGCAGGATCAATTCCTTGAGCTTCTCCCCCGCGAGCAGAGCCGTGGCCATGTCCAAGTTCTGCTCAAAGATGTTCTGCATTCGGCACCAGCTGCCTGCTTACTACTAACTCTCACAACACTCCTGACGGCTCCGCCTCCAACCCTATCAGCCACTGGATTGGCTGAGGGCTTTTCCCTGCAACAATATAATGAGTTATGTTATACTTAGGAGGTGTTGACTTAAGGGATAAAAGTGGATCTTCTGAAAGTCACAAAGAGAGCTTTGTGGTCAGCCTGAGCAGGCTGGTCTGGAGATAGATTGTGTCCTTGCTGATAAGGAGACTGATGTCTTCTGAGGTAGACTGAGGAAAAGAAAACTGAGCGCTGATTTGTTGTCGGTGCAGCTTGTTTGGACAGCTGAGATCAATCTGTCACCTGGACTTCTGCTAAAACCTGTAAACAAACAGGAGGCTTATTCAGAATTAACACATACAGTACAGTTATTCCGCATGTTCAGACTCTTTGAAAGCGCATGTTTCTTTAATTCAGTGACCAATGGAGTGTGTCTGTCTGCAGTCCATTGAGAGCGCTAGCGTTTGGAAGACACACCAAGGACAAACTCGAGGCTAAATCAATTAAGACAGTCCAATGTAGACGTTAAGTCATAGAAAGGGTTTGGCGGATGTTTATCAGCTATAAATGGAAGTATGATACATCACCGAACAGCTTTGCGCAGAGCATAAAAAACGCAGACAAGAAAATCACTGTTGTACAATATAAATCAATATATCTTGCTTTGAGCTCAAGAAATCAATAACGTACAGCTTTCTGACAAACAGACAATGAAACAAATAACAGGCAGGAACTGCTGAAAAGGCAACAGGACACTCTTTAAAATTTGTGTGTAGTTGACTGAAATTCTGTGTAGTTCACAAAACATCAAAATTCTGTGTAATTGACTTAATATCTGTGCATGTAGTTTTTATACTGAATTATGTCAGTTTTATGTCAAGTAAATGCACTGACATTTTTTGTTAACTCAAAACATAATACAAAATGTAACCACCTGTTGATTTTTTTAACATGTTAAGGTGTTTTTGGGGCATTAGTTATATACTGACTATATATATGACCTATGACCAAATCCAGTTACTTTAATCATAGCCTACGGGAGTGAACATTTCTACGTGGTGGACATGCCACTTAAATTAGTAAAGACCCGACTAAGAATTTCAAAGCGGTTTGTCTTAACTCTCAAACAAGTTAATATTAATTATGAATCTGCCGCACAAACTTACAGCAACAGCGTAGTATAGCCGTTATTATACAGCAAGCGTAACTGCCTCCAAATAATATGTTATACGATATCTATTATATACAGTTTATCGACACTGCTGCAACCACACGGACCGACATGTCGACATCACGACAGCTAAATGTTTAGGGTCATTAAAGGTCATGCAGCGCACATTGCTTACGGTCAAACGAGGAGCTGTCCATCCACCGGTGCTAAAGTCATCCGCTCATACCGCATCGTTACTGCTTAGAATTAAACGGGACACCCTAAAACACAGATATGATGACAGAATACATTAACATTTATACGAAACGAATGCATGAGAGAGTGGACCGAGTTGCACATCTCGTGATGTGCCACTTACCCTGTGTTAGTCCGCTCGGTTATAATCAATAACAGCCTGAAGCCGAAGATCAGATCATCAATATCAACAAACATCTACAGGTCGCACACGACACGTTGCCAGAAATCAAAGGACGCGGATGAAGCGACATGTGCTTACACAATGTTGAGCATCTCTGGCGTCTCAGGAGTTAATCTGCAGTGCGGGAGAGCCGCTTCAGCGTGTATCCGGGCACACACACCGGTTTGTTCCGCCTCTCGCCATCCTTTTCACCCTTCCCTTACAAACCGCTCAGACGTCTCCAGTTTACACCATCATCCACAGACATCGTCAGCAATTGTGCGTCTCACTCGACACTGTATCGTTGCAGCTGCCAAGCAATGCATGTGTGTTGCTATATGGAAACGCAAGCAATAAAAATCGACTGTATACTAAACGGCGTCTGTATCGATTAATTTTTATTGTAAAGAACATATATCAAATCTATTTTATATTCAGCTTACTGTAACCCTAGCTGAACCTCTCCTGGTATTTACACTTAACTGCCTTCAATTGATCTATAGAATCACAAGGCACGAATTATGCTTCCATTTACACACAAATAAAATCTCATGAACTGAATCTGTCATAAGCAGCTAAGCATACAGGCACCGAACTGCATTATAGTACATTATAGTGTGTTAGAAACAATATAAACATCATATATGTAGTTTCTACACTGCCAGCTTCTTATATATACAATTTCTGAATAAAGCATAACAAGTACTGTGGATTGTACATGCATGATGTGTTGACATTTTATTTGCATAGGCTATAAAATTTGTTGCATAGCCATTTACTCAGAAAACATTCTAATTTCAAACTGGTATGATAGGCTATATTCACGATCATGAGAAATATATTCAGAAAAAAATATATATTTTTTACAGAATCTTTACAGAAGCCTTTCTAAAAACCACCAAACACTGTAACCTGTTGGTTCTTTCCTACGAACTGGCTAAAGTTTTTTTCTAACTAAACTATCACCCAAAACATCATCTTAGACAGACATGTGGTTCAAACAGTGGCCTATATGGCAGGCCAGCCGATGGTTCTGACAGAATTGTGAGTTTCATAACCAAAACACAATAATTCAAGGTGCGTTCCTAAATTCTAATTTCATCCGTAACGTTCCATTTTGTTTCATCTTCCACAAGTTCCTTCAATCACTGTCTTGATCTGCTCTCCTGCTGGTGATATTTTCATCCTCTGCCTTTGTATATCACACACCATGTCTTTCAGTTTTTTCTTTCAGTTTTCCTCCTCTGATTCATGTTGTTTACTGGGCCATTTGGACCACCACTGCCTTCCAGGCCTTGTTTTTGTCAAACTCTTGAAGTGTGCCATTCTGTGAGAAAAGAACGAGAGGGAATATACGCTGACACAAGCATATTCCAGTGACCAGCATGGGATTTTCCTTTGTCAGCCTAAACAACAAACTATGGAGTTCGTTGTCACAGTCAGATGGGCAGCACAGCTCTGACATTCCAGGGTGACTGTGTTTTCATCACATGCACAGCGGGTGCAATACACAGTTTTATGTTTATAAGCCTGTCTTTGTGCAAGGTACTTTTAAATTGAGTTGCCAGTCATTTTACAAGAGTATATGTTTGTGTTTACCTCACAATGTCTTGCTGATTGTAACGTGTTCCATTCAGTTGATCCCGTGCGGCGCTGGCTCTTGTAGGAAGCGCACTGTACGACCGTGGCTAATGTCAGCACCCCCTGGACCAGCAGTAACCCCATCAGGATGAGCTGCAGTATGTCATATGACTGCTACACACGCAAGACACATTCACAAATATAAATCAGTCATTTAAACGTTCGAGATTCAACAAAACTCTTATTTCATTTACTTCACTCGAGAAAGATGGGGTAGACAACAGACAATAAACTGCAAAGACAGTAGAATACAAAATAATATACAATAAAGAACAAGTGGAGGGAACCAAAATGTCTGTCACTGGGGGGCGCCATCTTGGAAAGTCAAAGCACCGTTAATATTGTCCAAGTATTAAGCTATTAATTAAGCTATCACTGTATTAAAATAGGTTAGTAAACAGCTTTATCTTGTATAAACATCTTTACCCCATAACCAAACGTCAATGCTGTTTGATGATGTCAGTGCCATTCAACGTGACAAAATGCATTTACATAGCAACATATTTACATATTTTAAAGCTCAACTTGGGATATAGTGCACATTTTTTTATGATGCCTTTTGTTTGGTTGTTTTGGTGATTTGCTGCTTTATGGAAAAGAGCCGTGTGAAGATTCTTCAAATCTTCCTTTTTGTGTTTCATGAAATATTACATTTGAAATGACAAAATACAATTTTTTGGGTGAACTGTTCTTTAGGGGTTGTCAAAACCTGACTTACTGGAACTGATTTAATTTGGCGCACAAAATGACATTGGACTCACCTTTGCTATTGGCGCTTCATGCAGGAAGATCTCAATGAAATGAGTCACACTGCTGGACAAGAACCCAGACGCAGAGAACAGCAGTGGTGAGGTCACGCTACTTATAGCAATCAACATTTCCACCTACAGCAGAAAAATGGGAAGGTACAGAGGGCGAAATAAAGAGAGAGAGGGAGACCGAGTGAGCAAAGCACAAAAAGAGAGAGAGACCGTGCTTAGATACAATTACCCTGCAGAGAAGCCAGACAGACAAGCTAAATTAATGAGAACAGAGAATGTCCTCTAGAGACGCTATTCTGGACTGTTTTAGCGCTAAAGAGACCCTGATGGTGACTCACCAAACTCTTACTGGGGTATTCTGCCACCACATGGCTGCCAATGGCACTAGGGAAACACTGCAGGTGTATCAGACACACAAACAGTTTAGCTGTTAATCAGCATTCCGTTTAATTAAAATAATGAGTGTGACTAACATGTAGTTAAGTATTTAAAAACAACACTAAACGTACAGCTACAAGAACCCAGAAGAAAGTGACAGAAAGGTACGGTTCAGGGAGAAGAGCGCCCAAATGGAGAGCGATGATTCCTCCAAACACAGTAGAGATGCCCACTATAACCTCAATGACCTGCAGCAGACAAATAACAGATGATCTACAGTGGAGTTTGGGTTGACATGCATCTCTCTCACACACACCCACACGCACGCACACACACACACAGGTGTTTTTATTTGCAGGCGACTCACGGCATAAGCCTTGAAAAGACGAGTGGGGAAGGATGCCGGGGTGACGATCACAGGGCCATTATACACCGGCTGGAGGAAAAGATGGATGACGGCAATGAGGAAAAGATGGATGAGAACGACGAGAATGAGTGAACATTTATAAAATGCAAATTCTATAAGCTACAGACGAGTAGTCATGGCCATATCATGATAATAATATATGTATGGGATCCAGCAAAACGTTTCTTCTGTTTATACAGACCAAATGTTTATTTATTTTACATTATTGACAAAAGACTTTACACTTTGGCACAGAATTCTTTTACCAAACATGCCTGAACTGAACTTTGCACACAGTTTTTCAATTATATGGCGAAAGACAGGGCATAATTATTTGCTTATATAATGTTTACTTAAATATAAATTAAATATAAGTACAAGAATGTATTTTGAAACATCAGATACACCA
>JAZGTI010006892.1:0-22600 GCA_036877585.1 Botia kubotai | reverse complement strand
CCAGGGATTGCACCTACTTAGACATAATGTATAGTATAATGCAATGTAAGTCGCTTTGGATAAAAGCGTCTGCCAAATGCTTAAATGTAAATGTAAATATATTTTTGAGATCAATGACAATTTGTTCACTGACAGCTGAAGACATAAACTGGAAAAGTTTTTTGGAGTACAGAAAGATTTTTGAAGTCAAAAGTAGAATTCATGTTTGCCTGAAAAATGACAGTCTACAATAAACTATTCGTAAATTCATGAGAATATATATGGATATATATTTCCATCTGAAAACATTTGGCAAACGTAGGCTAATCATTCTCAAGACAGCGTTCCTTTACATTCAGTTTACAACAAAACAATTTTCATGCATCATTTCAATAGTACATCATCTGTCAAAAACACTGCTTTCATTTCACAGTAGTGGCTCAGGATTTCTAAAACGTCCAGTTTATGCTGCATAAATGGAATTAATATACGTTAAACAGTAATATTACACACTTAGTATCAGGAGACATCAGGCGTATGAGTGGGGCACACTGGAGAAATGATCATATTTCTGGATAAACAAACTACAATTCATCAGTAAGAAATAATGAAAATCAAGTTAGTTTGTGTGAAGATTGAAAACGAAATGTATTTTTTCTCATCCATTTTGGCAGTCACTAGAAATGATGTGCATCAGGAATCAATGCGGATGGATAATAAAAGTATAAATAATGAAAACCTTATTAAGCTATATTTTTGTTTTTAATATGTACGTTCACTTAATGTCAAAAACAGACGCCCCCGTAACATGGCGCAGCAAAATAACTGATTGCTCATTCTGAGGCCAAATATTTTGTATGATGACTGCTAAAAAAATAATTGACCGTTGTCCCGGGCAACTGTTTCCCTACATAGCTGTGCTAGTTTCACTCCATAACTCTTGTCACGTATGCAAATAATTTCAAACAATTAAAATCTATATTTTACGTATATTTTATTAATTTATTTGGCAATTAGCTGTGTATTAAGTAGAATACTGTACAGTCAGCCGGTCACTTTTTTAAATAAATCCCATCGTGGTGATATCTGCCCTTCATCTGGTTCCTCATCACACACACTGGGTTTTTTTCCCTTACTTGTGACTTCACTACTTTGTAGGTAGCGAAGATTAAACGACACTTCAAAAACGCTAATGTACAAACTAACAATAGTATCCTCACCCTTAAATAAAAGTTTAACTGCTGGTGTAGAACTTGGTTTCCAAAAAGAAAACTGTAACTAACGTTATTCATCCCAACATGAACTTATTGTGTCAAATGTGCAATTTTGTGCATCTGAAAATTCACCGGACTGAATTCACTCAACACTGTCTTCTCATTACGTCACTCAACACTCAACTAAATTCTCACACGAATAATACTGATCAACTAGCACTTTCCACCCGAAACAAATTCACATGCAAAAACAGGATTCTCCTTCTGGCGAAAGTCTAGCACTGAAGTTTAGTCAAATACCTTAGAACACAGCACAGGTTATGTCACCTTAATAGAGGGCTTGCGGTGCACACACAGAAGAGTGACATATGGCACGCCGATAAAAGCCCATTTCTCACTGGGCCAGAATTTGAGAACGGGCCCCTGTTCTGGAGCCTCTGACGCGGCGTCAAAATAAGCAAAACACACGCATCCCAGATACGACGCCAAGCAGATCAGAATATGCCTGTAAAACAAGACAAATGAAGGGGTTCAGATCTGAAGAGCAAATAATAAATAACCATTTTTAGCAGCGCAGCCTAGTGGTTTAGGAGGAGGAATTTGGGCTTAAGCCCCTGATGTAATACTCCAGACTTTCTCAGCTCAAAATGTGAATATGCTGATCATTTGTGACTTGAGACATCATGTAAATTATGTCATTAAAGTATCATTCTATCATTCACCCAAAACAAAAACAATTCTCACTCATGTCATTACAAACCTATAAGACTTTATTCTGCAGAACACAAAAGAAGATATTCTGAGAAATGTCTTAGTGGTTTTGTGTCCATACAATGGAAGTCAACGAGTGCCACTGTTACCAATGTACGTTAAAATATCTTTTGTGTTCCTCAGAAGCAAGTCATACAGGTTTGGAATCACAATGACAGATGAATTTTTATTTTGGGGAACTGTCCCCTAAAGACAAACGACTTACAGAATGATTACATAATGCTCTCTGTATAAATATTGAAGTGAATTCAACTCCACCCAAACTGTTAATTGTAGCTATTCTACAAGATAAGAACACTCTGGAAATGAGGGTGATAAAGTAATATTGTGGTTCACTGAGCATGCTCACTAGAGGCAGTATGAATGAGATAAGCGCAGCTGAACAGATGGAGGGAGGTGCACTCACCAGACACAGTGCAGATAAGGAAAATTGACAGATGACCACATTTCACAGAAAATGCGATCGCTAATCCAGCACATCAGTGCCAGAGTCCACCAGAGCCCTGAGAGAAGACCCAGCTTGAACACACGCGGGTTTTCACACCTGCAGGAAAACATGATAAACACCTTTTTGAGTGATTTATTAGTGATAATAGTGACGGCTCACATGGTGAGGGATTTGATCAAACATTAATCACTGATGTGTAACTTCTCCACCTTGTGCACTAGGGACACGAATGGTACCACAAAAGACACGCTGTTACTTTTATTTTGCATATGGACAATAAAACAGGTGCAAAAATAGACTTGCGCTGAGGGAGGGATCATAGACGATATTATAGCCCAGGAGACGGACTATTTTAATTAGACTAGTAAGAAACCATCTAGTTACCAGCCTAGCAGAACACCTAGCAACTGCATAGCAACCGCTCAGAACACCTTTAAAAATCACATAGCAACACCCTGGCAACATACAGCGATCATCAGGCAGTGACAATATTTAACAATGTGGAACATAAAATAGAAGAGGCAGAAATGGGTAAACATATTTCTCTACCATAACAAAAACACACACACACACACACACAGCTCATCAATGCTCGGGTGCTGGGGTGGCGTAAAACAATGAATAAACAAATCAATGTTCATCTTGTTTGCTCTACATTGAGTAACTCTGAATGATGAACATTTGAGGGAGATTTTAGTCATGATGTTTCACACATCAGATTACGCTGCCGGTCATTGTTCACACACCTGCCCACACAGGGCCAATCAAATCTGTCTTGCTGTAGCAGTAAACAAACACGGCAGTCGTCAGATGAATGTTTCTTCCTCACTCATAACTGCTGACAGCTGTAAAAAAACACTTTTAAAAAACCCAAAATGTCCAGAAGGACATTGTTGTTTTGTTGAGGATGAGAAAACAGAGCTGTCAGGGGCACAATACAGAGAGCGGAATAGAGAGAGTGAAAAAGGAGAGAGAAAGAAAGAGAGAGAGGAAGTTATACTATAAGAACAGGAAACTGCAACTCAGAAAGCGACAAAAGTTTAGTTTGGCTCTGAAGATGTTTGTGGTCACATGATGTCAAGAACTCAAGAACTGTTCAGTGAACATTGAGTTACCTGCACAAATAAAGATACATGATGTATTTCAAAACCTGCTGCAATATTTCACAGTTTAACAGGCCCGTGATTCTTGATCCTTTCTTAAAAAGTACATGAAAGCAGAGTATTATATTATAACTGCCCACATTTACAGTACACATCAATGACGTCTAATCAGTGATTGAACAGACCTAATGATGTAATAAGGAGTTCAGTAGAGCTAATGATAAGAGATGTGATCCAGCAAACCTGTACTGTTCCTGCTTGTGTGTAACATCCGGAGATACACAACACACAACAAGTGTTTGTTCTGAACCAAATTCCTCATTATCATCTCATCAGTTTGTGTTTTATTCTCCTCTCACAACATCACAAAGGCAAACATGCAGCACTGTGTGAGTGCAGCAATGCGATGTTGCTAATTTCTCATGCAAATAGAGTGTTTACATAGACGTCCAGACACACTGCAGACTGTTTAATTTTGAGGGTCGTGGAGAGGGTGGAAAATACCTCCAGAAAACCAATAAAAAACCATGATTAACATATATTATATTAACATTAACTATAATAGGAATGAAATGATTAAACAATATGTTATATGACCCAACACCCTAGATTTATTATGATGAATATGCCAACTTCTCATTACCATTTTAAACTGTACCTGTCATCTGTCAGGAGACACAATGCATCAATAATAATGGATCACAACCATTCCAGCTTTCCATGCATGAGCGATAAGGGCAGGAATGAGTGAAGCTCAGAGGCACACGAGCCAATGAAAACTCTAATCTTAGAAGTGATGGTACCAGAAGCACTTAGTGTACAAGGTACAGCCAGACTGTATGTCAGATACATTGGATTTGGCATCACTGCATAGCACCCATTGTTGCTGTACTTCCTGTATTTTGTCATGGAATTTCTGGACACTAAGAACACAAGCGTGACCTCAGCAAGTAATTTGTCATTCAATTTATGTCTATAAAGCAGGAGAACACTAGAGCCAAACCAAACACCATAAAATAAAGTGGAACTGATGAGAAACAACGTCCAGGCATTGTAGGAGAGAGAGAAGAAATAAAAAAACGCCCTAAATCCGTAATGTTTTCGGGTTAAAAATGAACAAAAATCAGTTACTGAGCAATTATATAACAGATGAGTGTTCAACGTCATCTCCTTACCTTAGCCCGTATCACAACAGTAAGTTTATAATAATAATTTATAATCTGTGCTGCTGGACCCAGTTTCCTGGGAAATGTCAGTTTGTCTTCGTTTGACTTCAACACACTTAATAAAAAGTTTGTAAAGTAACTTGCAATTTAATGTTTTAAACAAAGATGACGGTAAAGATCTGAAAGTTATTGATTGCAACTTTAATAGAAGTGTTGATATTTCCATATTGAGTTATATTTAAGTTATATTTAACTCCGAGATTGTGTTTGTTTTTATAAACGCTGTGATCTATTTATGCAGTTTAGCGCTAAAACTACAAACTAAAACTACTAAAAAACTACTGAAACCACAAACTCATACAAGGTTGTACAATAAAGCTGTATCTTGCAGGTCTCAATGCAGAGCTGATGCGCTATCAGGTAAACAACAGTAGCTAATCTTGTTTTCAGGACGCCACTAATAAGTCTATTTTTTCATCTGTGAATTAGTGCAAATAAAACTAAAGACACAACTGGCTTTAGAGAAGAGTTCCTTGTGTTGCTGTGGACTAAATGTGCTAAAGAACAGAAGTCACACTGACTTACTATTCTTGTTAGGAAAGAATAGTGTCAATGTGTTGTTTTAGCTGATGGCATCGCCACGAGTATTGCAACAGAGCGACACGGATTAAAACACAGCCGGTGAGAGCTTTTCAGAGAAATGTTTATGTACACAACAAAAGCACAGCAGTAAATTCACACGACAGAAGTCTGAAAATACGATGCCGAAAAATTTATAAAATACTGTAGATTTTTGCATTTTTTGAAGTAAATGTGTGTGGGCTAAACTTACAGGCACATTGCTAGTTCTGGGTGGTTGTCAGAATGTTACGCATGGTTGCTAAGGTGTTTCTATGGAGTTTTTAGATAGTTCTTATACTCAAGTAAAAAAGCCCCAAATTGTGGTCCATAAGTCTGGGGTTCATTCTGCAATGCAAATCTATGGAATTTTTTTCAGCTGTTTTAATATTTAAAGTACCAGCGCATCCTTTCCCTGCAGGTTTTGAGGTGCAGGATGACTTGCACTGCATTACACAAGTTGAATGTTCGGAAATGTATGTACTACTAAACATTTTATCAAATCAATTTCATTGTTGTTTTCAATCTTTAAATTACAAATGCAGGTGCAAAGCCATAAACATAATGCAGAACCATTAAAGCACAACAGAACTGATGCCAAGCTTTTAGTATGTGTTTTAACATGGCCACTGACCTTTTCAGTTCAGTAATGAGGAGTGCAGTGCACGGAATTCCCAGTGTCATCAGAGAGATGGAATTAATGGCAGGTTTTATGAAGGCCAGGCAGGTGGTGATCCCTGAGAGAATTCCAATGACTACTTTAAACCTCGACCTGGTGAAGCAGAGACAGAAAGAGTCAGGAGGGGCAATAAGGGAGACGCACCAGGGGCAAGTACCCCCAAGTAACATTTCCCTAACATTTCCAAACAAAAACATTAAAAAAGTAACAAATTTGGAAAATGTTATTTTGAAAATTCCAGGAACGTTCAAAATGCCCCGTTTTTCGACACTGTATTAATGTAGTTTGTTAACAGAACATTATTACAACACTTAATTCTATAACATTTTTAAAACGTTCCATACTTAAGAAATGTTTTTGATTTATATGATATACACCATTAAAAATTTTGTTTGTAAATTGTTCTATTAACATTCCCGCAAGAACCTTTTTGATAACTTTGAGAAAACTTTTAAGGAACATTATCCAACGGTCTCAGAATATTCCCAGTTCCCAAGATATATTCCCAAGCCATTATCAGTTCTCTCATCTTGAGCTGAACAGAACCATTGAACCTTGAACCGTTTCGAACAGTCATGCGCTACATGTACATTCCAAGAAAATTGTGTATTCCTGTGAATGTGGGAGCACACCTGTCTTTCCGGAATGTCCTGGGAAGATATCTCTTGGGGAACCACATGCCAATGGCACACATTAGCACCCACAGTATGGCCAGTTCATCCAACATCTGGCCCAGGAAGCTCAGAGTAGCATGGAAATAAGTTGAGCCAATACCTAAATCAACAGAGCAAAGTGAATACATCAAATTAAATATTCCACATACTTAATTAGGACGTTTTACAGTGTTGTTAAAGAAATATGTCAGACATTATTTTTTATAAAAATTAATAAATGAATCTACTATGGTGCTATTTCTATGGGATCAGAGTCAGACAATCAGAGAAGATCAAAACAAAACCCTACTTATACTAAAACCTGAGCCATATCTAGAGGCCAGAATACCATACAGACCTAAGGATGGGATCTTTTTTAAGCAAGTTTTGTCAACAACTATCTGCAACACCCTCGCAATTTAGCAGCAACTTTTGCAGTTGGTTATTCTGCGAGTTAAACTCTTTGAAATCTTTTTTACATGTAAATCTCCAACAGGAACAGTCTCAATTTATTCAACATCAAGTTTATTTGTTACATTTTGACAAATAAACGTGCAGAATAAATGCAGATCGGTGCTGGTCTAATCCGTTGACTAAACTCGATGCGTTATGTGATGGCGAGAAGGATTTTGACTCTTTAAATCTCTCCCGGATTAATTAAGACAGAAGCTTCCTTTTAAGCTGAAAAACTTGGAGGACATTTGTACAGAGCAGCGTTTGTGCTGAGCTGGCTACTTTCCCACAGACAGAACCGCCAGTGAGCTTTTAATACATCCGTGGCTTTCGTTGGGTAAGTCGCCCTTTTGCACAGATCTTACCAAATTCCCATGCGACCGTCCTACCCTAAGTCTGTCCTAAGCTTATAGAGGAGAAAAGACAACAAGCAGAGCCCCAAACAAAAGTAAAACAGATATTTCAGCTAAGCAATACAAACAAGCTCGATCAAAATGCAGCTGTAGTTCTCACAAGGCAGCGAGGGTCACACTATGATGACAGGCAGCTTTTGGTAAACCTAAAGCTTAGAGGATGATAGAGCTTTCTCTGTTTAAACGAAGTCGTCTGTAAATTCCCAAAACATCGGTGTGAATGTACTCGGGTCATGTGAATAATAACACATTTAACAGATGAGTAAGTGAGATGGGGCCTTGCGTAAAGCAAACAAACACAAACAATTCACTGAGGGTCGAGTGAGGGCAGAGAATTACTGTACTGCTCTTTACTGTCTTTTTAAACAGCTAAAATCACTTTCAATTTTTTATTTCGAAAGGGCTTTAGCACTGCTTTTATCTCTAGTTTAAATGTTTCATTCATTTATTGAGCAAATGTAATAAAAGATGACATCACGCGCGGCATTAAACAACACCAATGAACACGGATACGCCCGTTTCACATAACTAGGAGATATGTTCAACATGCGTTAATTTGTGAGATAATGCGTTTCCTTCAGTAGCCCCTCCCACTGCTCAGCTATTTCCTGAAGAACAGTTATATTTCAGAAAACAAGGCAGAGTGCGGTGAAAAAACATGACCTCTGTCACGCTGTTGTAAGAAGTTACTGTCGGTCAATGTGAGTGAGAGAGAGAGAGAGAGAGAGATAAGAGGGGGTATCTTACCAACAACTACCAGGAGGGTCCATATGAGATAGATGCCGCTGTTAAAATGCGTGGCATACTGTCTGAACAGACACATAAGAATAGGAGGCAAGACGAAAAACAGCACGTTGCTTATCTGAAAACAAACATAAAACATAAGAGATTCACACATTATTTTTCGCGAATGTTACGCTTCTGAACGAAGTTTTATTCGTGAACATTTGATAATGCAAACTTATTTTTGAACTTAAACTTATTTTTTAAAAGTTTATTGTTAAAGTATTTCATTACAGTTTATTGTCATTTCAACCATATACAAGTACAACGAAACAACGTTTCTCCAGACCAAGGTTCTTCAACAAACAAACACTGAACAAACATTGAACATCACACAACTACAAGGGTTACATAATTTATACATAATATTTAAATGTTCATTAGTGCATTAACTAATGTTGACTTTTGATTTTTAAAATGTATTAGTGAGTATTAAATGACATACTACTTAAGATGAATAAAAAACTGTACTGTTAACTGTTAGCTCATGTTGAGAAGTTAACTAATGTTAACCTTAATGAAAAGTGTACGTCTGTAGCAAACTTGAATTTGAGCAAAACAAAGGTTTAAAAGTTTAAAGAGCTCAAACTGGCAGGCGATCATATTTAAATAACATATATTGTGCAAATGATCTCGTGTTATGTGACCCGTCAAACTTGAGCTGCTGAGTGTGGACTGACTCACCGTGTTATAAAATTCCGCTATTCCGGGATAGATGAGATAATTCCCTTCACACCAGTCCACCTCCGAGCTGCCAGCCTGGAGCTGATCCCATAAATGCACGTCCATCTCTCCCCGACAGTATTAGAGGATTGTCACCGATTATTTAATGCAGTTTTACACGAGGACTGCGCTGTCTCAATGTCTTTACACAAAGCGCTGTCGAAGTTGCGTCGGCGGGTTACAGACGTGAGAAACAATGCGACCGTCGTCCCCGGCGTTTATTTGAATCAGTGTCGTCTGCGTAGTTGTCTTATCCGAGCATGTCATCATGCCATCCGGTCCGAGTCTAATCCGGTTCGCCCGCGGACCGAGTTCTGCACTGACTGTAAGGCAGCACGGGCAATAACAACAATGCAACATGTGATCCGCGCATGCGCACAACGGCCTGGACTTCTGAGCTTAGACAAAATAATCATCCTTCGCGTTGTGTATCGAGGACAGATTACTTTGGTAATAATTTACAACATTTCCCAGCCATGTGTCACCAGTTGCTTAGGTCAATTAACCTACGTTCATCAAGTTTATCAGGCCATAATAAGTGTAATTTAACAGTCCCCTCACAAAAGCACGATAAAGGCGTGATAGTACAGTGATGGCGTCAAATAAAATTACAATGACACTTTAATGTATACCGTGGCACTCATCGTCATATTTCTATAAAATGATTTTACACGTTGCTCAAATATACAACTATATAACCACAGAAGACGTATTTGAACTCTTTGAGAAGTCCATTGCATTTACCATTGTCTTGTTCCACAAAGTCTTAACAAACAGGAAGTATCAAAACACGTTTTGTCTTAACGCGTTTGGTTATTTAAACGCTAAGAAATCTCTTTGAAAAATGGTTTCACCACGTCACTTCATTGAACATTCTGTTGATCACATCAATACATTTTAAAAGCGACTTAAAAGTACTTTTTGAGGCCACTGCCCATATCTGTAAGCTGACAGTATTTACCATGTCAATAAAGGAAAGAAGGAAATGCGTAATACATTGCTTGTGTACTGTGGAGAACAAATAAGTAAATATTTGCATAGTGTCTGACGTAACCAGCAGGTTGTCCGGGGAAAGCGTTGCTCTGCGCTGTTTTTCAGACACAGGACACTCAGTACAGACTTAAGACAATTGTTTCTGACAGAGTATATCCTAATAAGGTCGTCAAACATTTCCTGCTTAAAGCATTTCCTGCAGAATTCTCACATTCTTGTAATTTCTGCTTTACAATACATCTTGTGCATTTAAATAAAGTGAACGTCACTGTGCTTCAATTGCTTAAATTAAATCACAATTAAATCAGGACAAAATATGTTTATTGCCGTGTGACTGAATTCTGTACGGACAAATACAGGCACACCCACTCCACAGAACAACAGAGGATAACATTGTTTTGACCATTTTCAACATTTTCCCGTTGTGTAGTTTCAAACCAGCGTCCTCCTTCCATACAGTTTTATTAATACATGGTTTAAATATACAGGCGTATACTGTACTTGGGTACAAAGCTGTCCTCATACATTTCCTATTTTTCCACTGCAATAATAAGATTTTATTTGGCCTCTACCAAAGGGCCGCAAGTGGATGTTAACCACAAAAATGAAGAAAATCTTTATCTTGCAACGTACACGTGTTTTACAACCGTCAAAACAGCATATCACTTGTTTTTGTGTTTTCCATCTTTAAGATAGTTCTACACGTCTATGGCGTGTCGATATCGCAATGAGCACGATGTTATTGTAAATATATCATCCGAGGTTGGAATGCTACAATAGCGCAGGAGAGTGAAGCTCATCGCTTCAACGTCTGCCAATTCGAGGCCATTGTTAAGTAAAGTTTTGTCCGTAGCCTGTACACAAAGTGACAGACGAGCGCAGTTACTGCAGAATAACAGCGCTGTTTATAGGTCAGACCGTCTACATGCTGTAACGGACACCATCAGCTCTCTGAACCAGCAATCGTACTGGACACAAATTAAATCTCGGCCTAGACCTTACAGAATAATTCTAAAGAAAGTTTGGTGCACGTGACTTCAGAGTTGATACATTTACACGAACATTGAGATGCTGCAGTATGTGATTTTAGTTCATTTGTTCAGTATTGTGTAGCTACATGTCATCCTTTCATTCATTGTTTACACAATTTGTATTAGAGATATAGATTTACAGTCAGTTCTGGGTTAGGTTGCTGTTGTCTATTTACAGTATGTGCTCTGCTGTGATTTTTTGTAAATTATTCTTTCAAGTTACAGACATTACAAAAGACCACAGTGATGAAGCCACAAGCTCTCCTGTTATGCATCACATATTATAACATTTCCTGGATAATGACATGGCGTGACCGTAAAATCAGATATACTTTCTTGTTTATGGAGACCAAATTACAAGGCATAATTTTGTTACACTGGCTATCAAAAATACCCATCTTCAATCAAATAAAACTTTAAAAATACGAGTTAAAATGATAAATAAAGGCAGACCAATTACACTCTGTCATGTTAATTTATTAGTAGTAAATAAATCTTTAATTTTTTTACAAATCCTATAAATCCTACCCTGCTTGATAACAAGGCACAAGAACTATTTTAATTTCTTCATCGATTCATTTACTAATGACAGTATGTGGAAGGTTTACACATCCTTTGGATTCGCTTGTACAATAGGACTGGAAAATAGAGTTTAAGACTGAGTTTTTTTACCTCAGAAAATTAATGGACGCTAGTACAGCTGTAAATCATCCACCAGATTAAAAAGCAAGTTAAAAAATCTCGAGATACATTCTTGATCCTGTGAGGTTCTATGGACGTTTTCCTTCTTGATGTGAGAGAGTCATTTCTGCATACGTGTATGAAGAGATATTACAAACTGTTATCTTTTAATAATTTCACACGCCTGTGTATTCAAGAAAATCAAGTGTGAGTGTGTAGGAACAGACAATTACAGAGTTATTTCACTTCATAATTTGACTCTTCAATTCCTAATGCGTTTTATCTTTGTTCGCCTAATACCTCATTGGCCTACATTTAGATCTGAAAGGATGTATTTTTAAGGAAAAATACTCAATAGTTTATCACTATATCATGACTCACTCTACCTTCTCTTTAAGACATTAGAGATGCGTCCTGGAATGTTCTGGAATGAATCTGATTGTCTGCTGTCACGTTGTATCATCTTAAGGTGTGGTCTAGCCAGTGTCCACGCACATACATGCTCTCACACACACACAAACCTCTCACCTCACACCGTGATGCTCAGGGCCCACAGTAACCTCAACGGTTTGATGTTTAAGACTCCACAGACTTCTAAACAAAGATCCCTCACTTTCGAGAAAGGCAACAGAGTTCAAATATCCCGATATAGAAAAATATATATATAAAAACACAATGCAACAACGAAGAACGAAAAAAGCAACCATTTGCGAAAGTGCACATCAAATAAGACCGTTGTCAGACAACTCTCGGCACACCCTCCATATCTCCTCCTTCCACAGGTAGGCTAATAAGAAAAATGACAAGGAAGGACAGAGTTGAGTAACTTTTGAAGTCTTACAGTGAGAAGATTCTTCCGCCCTCCGCACAGTTCAGTTTATGGTTTACTTCCACTGCAGTCTGGATAGGGCTCACACACACTAGAGGCAGTGTTCAACATCTGAGGACCGACTCGGCGTACAGCTGGTGCCGTGACACTCTCAGAAATTTCAGAGTTAAGAAGCCAATACATTTTTATTCTGGCAGATGAGCAAAAAGTACCATTTTTGGGTGATGGTGCAAACAAAAGAAGTAACTGCTCAAGAGCTCGTCCTCCACAAAAAACAAAACAACAACAATCTACTCCATTTCTTCAGAGCTTCAGCGGTCACTGCGGGATGGAGATCAGATAAACGGGGCGCCAAAGCATTTGAGACACCACTGCACGCTGTTACTGGGTGGTCTGTCGATGGAGGACAGAGCTTTGAGCTGCTCGGCGCTGAGCTCATCGTATGCAATACGGTATTCGCGATCAAAGGCCTCTGTGAGGAACATCAAAACAAAAGAACGTTACAAATCTGCACAGCCTCCTCCAAAAGACAGTAACGCATACATAGGTTGACATGCAAGCAAGATCCTATTGGACAGACATTTTATGGTCCTGCACCTTCCACAGAAGATATAAATATATATATAAATATGTAAAGAGACTTTCAACCAGCATAAAAATATTTCTGGAAAAAACATCTGACCGGCCTTTAATGCACAAATATTCAAAATGAAATAAAAGTGTGTTCATGTGAAAATCCATTACAGATCAGAAATCACGTACCAACGTCGATGTTTTCCTTCCCCAAAGCAACAAGTGACAGAAACAAAATTTCCCTGTAGATACTCCTGGACAGAAGGAAGAGCAAAAAGATCAACTGTAATATCCAGCAAACTGTGTGCAAATAATAAACCTTTTCGGTTATTGTGACGAGCATCTGTGCATCTGATTAGCACAGATGATGCATTTTACTTCAGTTTGTCAAAACAAACAAAAACGCTTCAACAGTTAAACACAACAGAACTCTATAGAGCAGGCAAACAGCAGCCGCCAGACAGATGTCTATTGTAAGTGTCTGTGTACACGTTTCTTTTGTTTGGTTTTACAAACTGAAGTACAAATTGGATGCTAAGCAAGATAGCACGTTAGATGTACGTCCAACCTCTGCCGCTTAACATCTGTCCGTTTCTTGATCTCCCTGAGGAGCAAGCTGATGGGCCCATAAACATCATTTGTCTGGATGTTGCGAACTATGCTGTTGAGCAGAGTCCGTGCCTCCTGGTGGTCAGTAGGGGCTAGAGTTCCCTTCCTTTGCACTGCAAACACAAAATTAATAATGATGAAACATAACAAACAACATTCGGCTGGAGGCAGAATGCGAATGCCTTTTAAACTCTGTTACTGTAATATTAAAGAGATTAAAGAGAAATTATGGGATGTCACAATGCAGAATTTATAGAACAACTATAAAAACATGTTTAGGTTTCTTTACCTGGCTATTTATTAACTAAACAAAAGGCTTTACGTTTTGTTTTAAAGCTGCAATATATATCTATTGCCATCTCTGTTCAAAAATAAAACTGAAGGTTCCTTTACGTACTTATTTACGTATGTTAAAGCCAAATGAAGTCAAACTACGAACGTCCCTGAAAATCCAACCTGACAGCTCAAATTTAAATCGTTATTATAAACTAACTGTTGTGAATCAGGGTAAGGTGAGTGTTTTAAACACTGATCTGTTATATACTTACTCAATAACTTGTTTTTTGTTTTTTCCCCCAAAAAACTTACAAAACTGCAGCTATAGTGTATCTTAAATATGACAATATTTAACAAATCTATAATATAAAAGGGCCATATGGTCGCCCCTGCTGTACTCACAGAAGGTTCTCCAGAGCTGATAGAGGGGCTCAGTGGGCTCCTGATGTAAGTTCACATTGTCCCACAGCAGCTGAACATACACCTGCTTACTGTCCTGAGACAGAGATGTCTGTGGCAGCTATGAAAATAATAATCTTTAGTTATTGGTCTAGAATCACAGTGCTCACAATGAATTAACGATTTGTGGATATACTCATTTTAATATGCAGTAGAATTAAAACTAGATATTTTGCTATTTAACTAGATATATAGATATTTAACTATGCAAAAATGTTGATGCTAGGATGCTGCGAGTGGTTGTCAGGGCATTGCTGAGGTGTTCCGAGCGCTTGCTAGCACGTTGCTAGGGTGTTTCTAAGTGGTTACCCCAGATCCAGATTAATTTCCTCAGGGTGGACTTTAATATAAATCCCTGAATGTTTTTTGCCCCATTTTTCATTTAAAAATAGTTTCATTTTGCCATGAACTATTGTGCAAGCTCTGAAAAATGACAGTCCACCTCTCCTCAATGAACCACACAATGTGAGGTATCGTTCATGCTCACACTCGTCTTTGCATGGACCACAATCTGAATCAGTGAGCGTCAGGGTAACAGTGTAAACAGAGATAAAGACCTGAACGCCATTGTTGCAGTGTTCAGAGGTCAGGATGAGTCCGGGCAGAATGCTGGGAAGATCCAAGCGCCGGAAATACCACACCAGATTCCAGAATATGATGGGATGCTGACTAAGGAACTTGTGGGTGTAGATCACCTGAGAGATAGAATCAGAAAACATTTGAAATAAACACTGTATTCCCCATGCGTGTACTGAATACTCAACTCCACAATAAATGATAAGCGATACCTGATCCCCTTCATTCTCCAACAGTGACTCCAGCTCTTTACGCAGGACCAGTGGACTGAGATATGGCACAGAAACTGGTTTTGGGTTGGGTCGCTTTTGACCCAGTGTGTCCTGGAATGTCAAAATACACAATTAGCAGACAAATGGCTACTGTATGTGTGTTATGATAGGATAAAACTGTAGTTTTGTTTACTGAAAAGACGCTTGAGTTTCTAAAGATGTGGCTTTTGTACTACAAAAGATCATCAATTTAGCTCAACTACATTTCAACATTTTCCGAAGGCAATGCAAGTTATATCTGCCCATGCAATACCCACCATTCTAAGTGGTTGCCAGGACTAAGCTAGGACGTGTGTCTAAGTGTTTTTAGCCTGTTGCTATGCAGTCGCTAGGATATTCTGTGTGTTTGTTATGATATTTGTAATACGAGGCTGAAGCTGTTGATGACCCCTCACCACCATTTCCAGCAGACTGTTGGGCAGGCTGGTAGTGGAGATGCCGTGATTGGGTCGCTGAATGGAGTCCAGGCTCTGCAGAGGCCCGCCCACACTGTTGCTCCGGGTCAGAGAGGTGCTGCGCTTCTCAGCTTGTCTTTCCATCAGACCCAGTGGGTCTGAATGCACTGGCTCTGGTACAAGGCTGTAAAGTCACATTTCATAATGCAATCTGAGACCTGTGACACGTCAGTCAGCCCAACACTGTCACCTCTGACCCACTTGCAAAAGACATTCCAAACGAAATGAGCTGTATTTACATAATGGAATATTTATAACTGCAACCCAGAGCAAAGGGTAACCTCTATATGCTCCCTTCACCAGATGTTGTAGCATATACGATACATATGTATGGAGACACACACACAATGTATATATGTGTAATTTACTGTAATTTGTACATACTGTATACGATTGTAAATACTGTAGTATTTTGAAATACATAGTACATTTGTTGTACAATTTTTGGTGATACTTTATTTTTTACAAGAATGTTATGCATTTTTTATGTCTGTGAAATCCATATATGAACATTCATATTATATGTTTCTCTCAGGTATTTCCATATATGGACATTGTAAATATGCACATGTGATTAAGGTTTAAGATGTGATTTACGGAACACAATAATCACTTTTGTCTATAACCAAACTGTGTGTGAGTGTAACTGCATCTCGTACTCTGAAACAGGACTGACTCATATTCTGCTTCTGTTTGGAGTCAGTGTGGCCAGTGTTTAGCACAGGCCAATAATTCAGGCTTTAGAAATAAGCCTTTGATGTTCACTCGGAAACATCAACATAAACCGAAACATTCCTTAAACGTATAGCGATTAGTGCTTGTGTTTACATACATCTTTGGCGTTCCAGTCTGAGAGATGGGCATCTCCACAGCAGCCTCCGGGTCCTCAGGGGATTCTGGGAAACTCATGAGATCTGAAGGGTCGCTGGGACTGCTCACTTTAACTTCTGAGGAGCCAGAGGTGGCCGGCTGAGTGCTGGAGCTGTGGATACTGTCTCCTGACGTGCTGGTCTTCAGGTAGAAGCTGTATATCAAATATATAGTGCTAGTTAATCTCTACTCTCTTATAAATAAAGGTTACGGAAAGGTTCTTAACTGGACTGTTCGGTTCCATAAAAAAACTTTAACACAGAGCCTAAACAGTGGAAAAAGGTTCTATAGACTATTAAAAAGTACGAAAGAATAGTTCTTTTAAGAACCTTTGATGGGAAGATTCTTCGTGGAACCAACATGGTTCTTTCACGGCTTTGCAGTGAAGAATCCTTTTTAGCACTTTTATTTTTTAGAGTGTATTAATTAAAATAGCACAACGTTTGGGCCAATCACACAAGAGTCATAAAGAACCTGTCATCAAACAAGCAGAGCAGAACCAGTCGAATCCTGCTGTAATGCTTACTGTAACTCACCCCGGTGTAGCACGCAGGTCGTGGAACTCCACATGGAGCAGAGGGAGGAAAGATATTTGACAGAAGGGACAAGTGGAGTTGAGGTTGGAGTCGTCTGCCGTCCAGCCTGCCATGATCTCCTCATCGTACACCAGAGCTTCACAGGAACGGCACTGAGAGCAGCTGGACATCAGAACCTGTGGGAGAAACCACAAAACTGAGGCCAAAAGAAAGGAGACAGACAGACTCTCGCTTCCTCATGTAAACGAGGAGTAATTGAGTTCCGCAGTGACGCTGTGTCATCACCAGAGGGCGCAGCTCTCACCTCTAAAGCACAGTTCTGGTAAATGCTGGAGGTGCTGGCGTGATGAGAGGAGCTGTGCTCAGATCTCTCAGAGTCTGCGCTTCTCATTGACCGACCTGGAGTCAAAGCTGTACAAATGTACAAAGATGTAGTGGGCAAATACACTTCTATATAATGATGAATCTGCATGTGTGTGTGTGTGTGTGAGACGTACGCGGCTGCTGTGCACGGCCAGTCTCGCTGCTTCCGCTGCTGCTGCCCAGACTGGTGTTACTGTGTGTGAGGCCGTTTGAGGCCAGACTGGGCATCAGTCCTCTGGGTAACGGGTTATCTGCAGTATCTTCTGCAGACAGCAGCTGCTCCTCTAGCCGAGCTGGGAAACTGTCTCTAGGCTGCGAGTTTTCCTCCTGGATCACATATATCCATATTTTAATGGGGTCACATCATACATTTTTATAAAGTGTTTATTTGTTAATATGTGTTCATCTGTCTGAAGTCAGAAAAGTTGTGGAACTTCAGAACGAGCGTTGTAGAGGAAGTTCTCAAAGTTTTAATATGTTTTCAAAATATAAAACCTAAAAATATCCAGGAAAATTAAAGTTGGGACAAGATTGGTTTGTAAATTTTACAATACGGTACATATTACATATGAAACAGTCGGAAAAAATCAAGCCTGAGAATTAACTAGTTGGTTTCTGTCTAGATTTGTCGTTGTATCCTGAAGGGATAATTCACACAAAAATATATTCTTTTCATCATTTACTTATTCTGATGTCATTCCAAACCTATACGACTTTTTCCTTCTGTGGAACAGCGAAGATATTTTTGAGAAATGTCTCAGTGGTTTTGTGTCATACAACAGTTGCCACTGTTGTTTGGTTTCCAACGATGTCCAAAAAGTCATACAGGTTTGGAATGACATGAGGGTGAGTAAATGGAAGAATTTTTAGGTGAATTCTCCCTTAATGTCTTAATTTCTCTCACCTCGTCGTCGGAGTAGGAATACGCTGACGCCACGGCATCCCACATCTTACTGGCCACATTGGCTGCCTGCTTCATGCCTGACTTTAGCATGTCCACTTTAGGCCCCGACAACAGGGTGTCCATCTTGATGCCTGATATGCTGTTGATCATGGAACCCAAGGGGGTGTTCGGTGAAGGCTTCACAAGTGCGGTCAACGATGACGACCTTTGAGCTGCAGAGCCCGGGGTCTTGGGTGATTTGACGGCAAAGGTCTTCGAGCGGGTGACGGCAGGGCTACGTTTCGGCGTCTCTGTTGAACTGGGCGCTTTGACTGGACCAGCCGGAAGACTCGATCTTCTTTCCAAAGACTGCTTAACTGCAGGAGAATCGCAGTCGCTTGGATCACGGTTCGCCCCTTGTTGCAACTCCATGCTGGGGGATTTGGCTCCCAGCGGGCTTTTGAGACTCATGTACATCTCAATCTCGTCAGCCAGATTCCTTGACACCACATGCGGGAAGGGTCGCGTGGACTCCTGGCTCTGAATGGACACCGCGTCCTCAGTCTCCGAGGCAAAGAGCGAGAGAGGATCCGCCCCCACCTTGACATCTTCCCTCTCTATGACTTTAGAGGAGGAGGAGCCAGAACTTATGCTCCGCCCAAGTCCTTCACTCTCTTGGGGTGTCATCGCCTCCCCTTTGTCCTCTTCAGGCGTCTCGGAACTGAACGTTACGTGAACGTTCTCCTGCTTCTCTTCATGTTCCTCCTCCAGGAGGCAAGGGGTCGAGAAAGGCTCCATCTTAAACTCTTTAATGGAAGGGATGGTCGCAGAGGGTGGAGGGGTCAGACTTCCGGAGAAGGCGGCAGCGAGGATTTTCGCGTCAGCGCCCATGTGATCCACGCTGAGCTCCAGACTGCCTTTCTTCTGTAGCATGCCCGCTTTGCTCTCGGCGCTGAAACTGCAGCTGCGCTCTGCGAAGGCTTTCGCTCTCTGCTGCTGTCCGGTCTGCGGCACAGAGTCCACATGAGCAGAATCACCCCCCACAGGCAGGGCCACGTCTTCACTCTGTTTGCGGGGCATGATGAGCTTACCGGTGCAAACACCTGCTGGAGATACACGGAAAGACAGCAAAGTGACTGATTTTATGAAGGAAATCTTAAATACTAGAGCCTGAAGTAAATACCAGAACCAATACCACAACGGCCATTTTAACAATCCAAATCACTATTTTAATAACAATTATATCATAACAATCCAAGTCACACACAAGAACTATTTTTAAACTTTAATGTTACATTTCTTAAAAAAAAATTAGGTATTCAAATGCTAAAAGTAGGCTGAGACCGTTTACAAAACAAATGGGAACATATTCCGTAGTCGTCTGTGATGAATTGAAAACATAAATATAAAAGGAATTTGAATACATGCCTAAATGACATCTAATGTTGAATCTAAATGTTTCTTGATAATTAACGAAAAAATTAAATAATTAATGAGAATGTAAAACTAGTGATTTTTATATGAAATTAACTGATTGACAAACATCTTTATTCAGATCAAAAATAAAAACCACACAATCACATCACTGATCATGTATGATGTCATTTCCTGTGACTGACCAGTTTCTCTGCCTGCACTGCTGTCCAAGCTCCCAGTGGAGAGTTTAACAATGCTGGCAGCAGGGGGCGCTATCTCAGCAGGGCTGGGTGGCTCCGTCACAGCTACAACACTGTCCACAGAGCTGGCCATATCATCCCCTTTAAAGAGACGAGTGGAGGGAAATAATTGCTAGACCGTTTACTAGACTAACAACTTAACAATTGAACATTTTTGATACACTTACATTATGACTAACATTACTGCTAACATTTATGATAACGTTGGGATAACTTTTAAAGAATGTTAGTTAACATTCTGAGAACATTTAAATAAATGTTCTGAGAACATTTAAATGATAAACAGTGATTTACGGAACAGTGAATCAATAATAATTGAGCATTAACGCATCACAAGTTCAAGCTGAATGAAGCAGAACATTTGGCTGCAGTACCGTTGTGTTGAGTCTTGGCTGTTTTGCTACTGCTGGTGAAGTCACCAGACAGCGGAGGAGAGACAACAGATGCATCTGCGTGGTCCTGGGGCAGGTCGTCCTTTGATCCATATCCCTGATCAGACTGACCGCCTTAAGAGACACAAAACACACTTAGTCTTAAACACGCACTAAAATACATAAACATTTACATAGAAATGCATTAGGATAACATATGTGGGTACCTGTACTGAAGTGACCGTCAGCATTGTCTTCAACTATCAGACTGCGAGAGAAGAGTGTGTGTTCTGTACTGTCAGCACTACAGTGACTGAGTCTGTCTCCATCAGCACCTGCAGCTCTACTTGCTGATACATCTGTATACACACACACACACACACACACACACATTTATTATATACACACACACACACATTATATACACACACACACACACACAAATTACAATTTGTTGTAAAGACAGTCGACACTGTAATACATTAATACAATTAAGTTTGGGTAAAAGATTACAACAGGTTTGAGATCTGAGGGTTTAGTCTTGGATTAGTGGATTAGTCTTGTCATGATGGAAAGACAGGCAGAACTAAGATTAAATCAGTTTGACTCCTTTAGGATGAGGAGTTTATACGTTTGGTTAAGAGTGTGTGGTAGGAACTCAAACCTGGGGTTAACAAAGAAGGTCCTTTATGAAGGGCTGTCCCACGCAGTGCCTGTTTAAACTGCACCACTCCTCGCACCAGATTACGCATTTTGGTCCACATGAAGTGTCCGCTGCGGTTTCGACTCGGCCAAGGACTTTCCAGAACAGCCTGAATAAAGCACAGCCAATTAGAGGTCAGGGTAACCATGACAACCTGCTTTTTCCATGGCAACACACTGAAGTTTGTAATCTTCCTGTTCATTGGAGCCACGAGGGCCAAATACCTTCACAAAATATTCCAATAAATATTGATATTGAAAGTTTTCAATACAGAAAGAGATGGACGTATAAAAGCTTTTGAATTTGCATGACCTCATCCGACATATGAGACATGTTGAACCATGAGCGTGTTTTCATCTTTGTGCAACTAACTGTTTATAAATGATGATATGTGAGTGATTATCATCATCAGGCTCAGAGCAACAGAAGTAATAAACACAATTAAACTCCCTTATTTGCCTTTTAATGAAATCTAAAACAGCCTCTCCTGTGAGATACACATTAATAAATTAATAAAACCACAACATAAGTGCTTTTTCGCATAGACCTAATAAAACCATATCCACAGCAACAATCCACAGCAACAATTTAAATTGTAAGAATGTTTCCTCAACGTTTCCATTAAGTAACAAAAACATTAAAAATGTTACTTTGAGTGTTTTACAACAACTAACAATTAATAATGTTTGATAGACTAACACTCTACTAACATTACTGCAAGAACGTTTAGGATAACTTTGAGAGAACTTTTAGAGAATGTTAACCGACGTTCTGAGAAGACTTAAACGTTGTAAGATTATGATATACAGTCATTTAATAATAAGGTATAACATATTTAAATATTATTCACATTTAAAATAATACCAAGCCACTTTGTAGTCTCAATATGTAAAAGCACTGTGCTGCAGTTCTGTAGTGTAAGTAAATGTACCTTGTTGTAGTATCCATAAGTGATAGCATTGGGTTGAACTCCAGCCTTCTTCATCTCCATCAAGACACGCACAGCCATGACGGGCATCCCCCACAGACCACATAACTGCATCACCACTCGATAACACACCTGTCCATGACACCAGACACAGGGTCACACGGAGCTCAACAGACCCTCCTCACAGCTTCAGAAGGACTTGTGAGATTTGTTTAGATTATATTTTTGAGTTAATTTCTAGATTAAAGTGCGCAAGGAAAACATTTGACAAGCATCAGAGCCATGACATTAAGTCGGCTAGATACCGCAGACAAATGGTGTTTTGACCTAAAACCTGCTATCTGAAACTTTTGCCTCTCTACCGCCATCTCTGTTTGAAACATGAAACTGCAGTGTACTTGCGGAGTTATTTTCTAAACGTGGATGGCAAGTTTAAATTCTAAATAACTGCTGTAAAAACAAGTTACAAACACTGGACCATCTACAGCACCCGGACATGCGATATAGTACTCA
>JAZGTI010006891.1:11126-22600 GCA_036877585.1 Botia kubotai | reverse complement strand
GAATACCAAATTATAAAAAGATAACAGTCTGCTCAGGTGCACATGCTTTCCTTCCCCTAACTAAGTTTTCAAAAAGACAAAATTAATGTCATGGGCAGCCTGTCAGCTTTGCCAACTCTATCCCTCTACACCCCAAATATAATCCCGTTTTTTTATTTCTCATTTAGTTTAATGCGATTTTGGAACCTGTCATCCTGGGTTTGTCGCCTGTCAGTCGCCAACTGTGGCTGGTGTCTGTGATAGTCTGAGGTGTTAGTTTGATTTAGCGGAGTAGAGATTCCTTTCCGATCTGTCAGAGTGCGGCTCTCTAGATTACTTTAATGCCAGCAGAACAGCCCTCTAATGTGTCATATGTTGTGCCCATCGAAGAAAATTACCCTCCTGAGTGGCTGTGGATGTTTTTCCTCTCTCTCTGTACAACTGTTGCCGTTTAGGTCTTCGCACCTCACTTTGGTAGCAATTGGCTGTTTTTCCTTTTAAATGGCTGTTTTATTAAAACAGTGGCCTTTCGTGTCATGGGTATATGTGTTCTTAAAATACTGGTGTTTTAAGTTCCTGGAAAGTGTGATTATACTAGCAATTGGAGGGTCGTGCTATTAAACTGAGCATCTGTGATAAAATTATGACCTAATTTCATAGACCAGTGTGGTATTGAATCCTAATTGGATAGAAGCTGTTTACATTGACGATGTCATGATAATTACCCTGCTTATTTATTAATAGTGTTTTTTTATTCTTTTTTGTAGTTTTGATAAGGAGTGCATGTGCAGTAGGTTTCTGAGAGATAAGGTGACTAACTCATTAACACGTGCACCTCTGATGCCAAGCTGAATCTTGTGCTCTGTATTACACGGAAGAACAGATTTACTCTAATCTTTGTCCTTTTTATTGCTCTTTCAAAAAGAGGCAACACATTAGCTGTGTTCCAAAACCTGGTGAGCTGCATATTGAGGTGGCATTTTAAGACATCATAGGCACACTCCCTGGTATTGAACATAATTAATAAAAAAAAAATGATTTAATATGCTTCCCCCCCTAATATTACAGTGTGCTATATGTTGTAGTGTTTCATATTTTGATTCTAGAAAGATTGTCTGCTTGTACCCAACAGGCTGATCTTTAGCATAGCATCATGCTATACAATTATTTAGTAGTTATTGCTTATATAAAACATTCTAAATCAGGTTCTTATAAGGATTATAACTGTCCCATTGTGTAATGCATTTATACCTTTACATGTTTCATAAGCGCTTTTTAATGAGATCCAAGTGTATTATCATCAAATTACTGTCACTTTATTGACTCGGGTAAAATACATTTATTGAAAAGAACATATGACTGCCATGTATGAATATTTGCAGCTGGTCAGGGTATGTTTCAGAGTTTTCTCTGGTATTGATTTAAACAGAGGTCCCTGAAACGATTTACCGAAAGCTGTGCCGAGACCTGCTGAGAAGGCGCGGCAGGAAGGCGGCTGTATAATGTTACACTTGTGTGCTTCTATGAGATAGAGACTGAGCCATATGCAGCGATGCGCCCTAAAATATGACGAACAGATCAATTAGAAGAAACAAAAGGAGGGCAAATAGACAATCACATCTATCAGCTCCTTTCACAACAGACAGGTCTGGTTCAGATGAGGGGTTCTGTGTTTGACATCACATACAGGCAAGGTTACAGGCCCCCGTGCACCCCGCCTTTTGTGAATTCTTTCAGTTTAATAAAGAGTTTATTGCTGGGAGAACATTTTTATTGATTGTGCTGTCCCTGAGAGGGTAATTTGAGATTTGTTGATCTTCCCTAGTTTCTGACTTTACCATTGGGCATATGCTGTGCTGAGCTGGGGAGAGACATCCATGAGAGTAATTTATTTCCATCTACCCAAGCATGATGCGCTAGTTGTAATGGCTGTTTTCCTTTCCTCGGCCTCTGCTGTGAAGGCTTCCAAGCTCTCACACGATGGGTTAACAGACACCATGCTACTGTATATTCTACCATATATTTTAAAAGCAAGGAAGGTGTAAAACACCATGCTACTGTATATTCTACAGTATATATGTGTATATCCCTATATATCTATCGAGGCTATGTCTATAATGGAATAGTAGGTTGCTACTTACTGAATGCTGTGAAGTATACACTACATACTGCCCACTGTTTTAAACGTGACTGAAATGGTAGGTGTTATTTTGCAATAAGCATATGCTGTCACATGACGTGGGTGGTGTTCAGTGCTCATATTGGAAATAAAACTTTTAACCTAAAATCTGTTTTGGTGCAAAATGTCAGAACGTTTGGTATATAATTACTTCTGGTTCGTTGATCAAACTAGAAATGGAAGGTCACATTGACTGCACTGCATTGTGGGATACAATATTCCATGTAGTGTGCTCTGTTGTATACTACACATTTCAGAAGCGGTAGTGGTAGTTCATCCATATATTCTTTGCATTAAATTGAAACGTCACATACTGTGCAGAATATATATGCTATACATTGCAGCGATATTAAATGCAGTGGGGCTAGTATCCTATCCCAAAAATAGCCAGATTGTGTGTTCTGACTGAAGACTTTCTCATTACGTGCCTGTTACAATTCTCAACTTGGCAATAGGCCATGTTTTTACCAGGAACATGTCAAGATCAAAGATCAAAGTGTGCTGCTGGAAGCCCCAGAGATACTGTCATCCAGTCAAAATGTTTACTGATCCACAGCCTCTGTTTCTCTCCCTCTTTTTCTGTCCTATCCACTTCCAACACCAGATTAATCCCTGTAACACTTAAGAACTTGGCAGTCACTACCTTAGCAGACTGCTCTTGTTTTAAAAGATACATGGAAACATACCAAAACACAAGTAATTGCACCTTCATCTGGTGCTGCACTCGTCTTCCCAGTGCTGATCAGGAAGCAGCGTTCCACACTCCCTTTGTTTGTTACATTTTTTAACATTCATTCCTTGAATTCATTCCTTTATTTAATTCATTCATACATTCCTTCGTTTGTTTGTTTGTTTGTTCGTTTTGTTTTTAATTGTTATAACAATGTGAAACGAGATGAGCAAAGAACGTGTGAAATTAAAGAGTGAGAGTATAGCTTGACAGCATTTGTGTATCTGGCCCTGCAGAGAGAGTCCAAATCGTTGCATTATCATGGCATGCCATGTTTGCTAGGCCCCATGCTCTGCAGCCCCCTTCCCAGATGCAGATTGTGTCTGGAGGCCTGGAGAGAACACTCAATCAGAGTTCAACCGCCTCTTACCAACCCTCCCATATGGCTCTGCTTGCGTGTCATTTACTCAATATGCTGGGATCTGATAATTATGTAAACCAATGACAAGCATAATAACAATCAACAGCTCCATTTCAGCTCCATCTTGTAATGTCTTCTCTCCATCTCTACTATATTTTGGCTGTTTGTCCTATAGATGCCTCTGGAAAAGAGGCAACAGCTAAGCCTAATCGCTTGTCTCGACTGCGCAAGTGGCGACGGAGAAATACAACTCCAATAATGAGATTTGGCGGCACATTAGCAATGATGATTGCTGTGGCTGAATGGTGTGCTGCTGTGTTGTTGTTTCATTTAAAATCAATGATACATTGTTTAGGGGAGCTTTGTTCGTCAGCCGAGCCGCCGGGCTAATGTTCCTCAGACTCTTTCAGATGAGGCCATTTTACCGTAATCCCTCCCCCTAACGTGGCTGGTCTTTGCTGCTCGCGGGCTTTTTCTGAAATATCTCAAAGCCTCTCAGCACATTTATTTAATTTAACTTCTGAGATGATGGAGTCAACCATCAGTTTTATTTCATTGTCCGGACAATACAGGCTTCTGACACATTTTTTATTTTGGCTAGATTAGCTTTGAACCGATTTCTTTTGAGGGAAGTGAGATGGTTAGACATTCTAGCAAAAAAAAAGGAAAAATGATAAATGTAAAAGCAGTGTTTACACCAAATAAACATGTTTTGTTTATACACATTTATATTTCATAGAAAAAACAAAGCGAATGATTATCTCATCAAAATTGGATGTCTTATTTATATACCAAGAATTAGTACCAAGCTGGAATTGAACAGCCTGCTTAACAGTAATATCACATTTTCCATTCTTCTTTCCCACTCTCTGATTTCCTTGTACATGAGAGATGTGTATCCATTATTTATATCAGTAAAGTTCATCAAAATCTCACAGTGCCAAAAATTCTCTGTTTGGTTCATATATTTCAAGTTTTAGGTGCATTGGCTTCATATTGCGTCAGACTTACCATTGTCAGCAGGACATTTGAAGTTACTGCAGAGAGACTACATAAAAGCATTTACCTGAGTTTTAAGACGTGCTATCGATAAAGATCGATACAAAAAAGAAATTGTTGGTGGGATTAAAATTTTGTGTACATGTTTTTAGCATATGATACCAGCCCTGATAATATGCTAATAGTCTGAGCAGGAATGGCTAGTTTCAGTCATGTGATTGCAAGAATGCCTGCTCATGCTGGCCAGATTGGCAGATGTAATGAGAGAGGAAGTCTCCAGGAATCTTCCCAAGGAAAGAGCACCTCTTTAGGAAAAAGGTTGCAATGCTCCTTTTCATTAACTCAGCTGACCTTTATGAGCACAATTAGCATTTAAAGAAAATGAATGTTCTCTCACTTGCCCACGTCACCTGCAGCATGCCTGTACTCTTAGAGATAATTGCAAAGTTGGGTGAGTAATATGAAAGAATATACAATTTTTTGGAGGAAATGGAGTGGAGTTGGAGTTCACAACATATGTAAAGTGGCAGATTTTTAGTGGTGGACCTGTCTTGCACTTGACTCACATGTGCCCTCCATTTGGGATTGTGGGACGGAAAAGGAAAGCCATAAACATCAGGGACATTTCAGTGACATGAAATGATGTGGTGGTATTTATTCCATCGTTTCTCAGAGTCACCTTGAACGTCATTTTCTCGGCACCGTAAAACTTTGAACTCGGCTGAGCGCCAAGAGCAGTGTCGTGCCGGGTTGGATTTACCTTGGAGAGCATCGACGTTATCCAGCACCAAGTTAGTAAGCTGACAAAAACAAAGATGGAGTCAAGACCAACATGAATATTTCCCCTTGAATTGAGCTGCCATACACTCACACAGTCCAATCACACTATGCTTGCTTAAAGAAAGTTTTAAGTCAGTCCTCACTTTCTGTGTACTCTGAGATTGGCAGGGTGCAGTTATGGGGAAATATGTGAACATTAGGGTGTCTCTGTGTAAATCACAAGTGTATTTCAGACTACCAGCTTAAGGCACAATAGCTTCTGGAGCCACGGCCCCATTTAAACCCTGCTCCACTGTTTACTGTCAGTCACATGCCCGCAAAAGTTCACCAAATGAGCAGGCAGCAGCATTGTGTTTATTTGTAATGATTGCTTATCGGTTGAAAGCAGTGCCCTGGCACACGCTAAACCGATGCACGTTGCTCTTTGAGCGATTAAGACAGATCACCATCAGCACTTGGTGCTGTGAAGCTGTCTCTGGCCCCTGTGGACTTTATCATTCTTCTAGAGGGACAGGTGGGTTCTCCTGTGACACTGATTGGTGTGCGTGTGCTTTTTCTTTGTAGAACCTGATCAAGAATCTCCCAGAGCAGAAGGAGCTGAGCAGTCTGGCTGAGCTGAAGAATGAATACGAGGAGCTTTGTGAGTCTGAGCAGTTTGGCATTGTGGTGAGTACAAAGGTCAAGCACAACTCCACAAGACTTTTACCACTGACATGGTGCAGGAGGTTTTGCAGTGCCAAATCTGGAACTGTTTCAGACATAAATTTAGGGGTAATAACAAGTAATAATAATAATAACAAGATATAGAAAAATGAATAGATAGCACAATGCAGATGTTTTTATAGGCAGGTGGTAACATACAGTAGTCCGTCACATCATCATTCATCTCTATAGTCAGTAGAAGCAGATGTCTGCGCTGAGAGAACCGCACACACGTTTTGATGATAAACAGATATCTGACACTAAGAAGGCATTTCAATCGCAGATTTTATCCTTTTCATTTTTTTAGTCTTTTTTCCTCTTCCCCTTTTTCTCTTTCATTCTGTCTGTTTGACTCCAGCTCACTCTTTCCCATCGTCTTTTGTCACACTCCGTTACGCAAGCCCTCACACATCTCTCTTCCACTTCCTCCTCTTGTGCTTATTCACTCTGTCTTTTTCACAGATACTAAACCAATCCATCTTTCCAGTTCCGTTGCCGTTCACACCAATAGCTCTGTACTTCCGTGTGAAGGATTCTGAGCTGAAAAGCCGAATGAGGGGGCACCGGGAAATTAGGCACAGAGTGTTTGAGAGAGAGAGCAGGAGAGAGAAGACTGCCTTCAGGCTCTGTGCAGGATCAGCGCTATTCAATATATAAAGAGACTCAGTAATGTATAATTAAAAGGCCAAGAATATAAAGGGCATTTTTTATGAAAAGTCAAATCTGGTAGCCTGGTTTGTGACTGACAGACGCTCAGATTTTGATAAATAATAAAGAAAGAGGCAGAGCTTTATTTTGCTACAGACCGTGACTAGGCCTATGAGTTTTTTAACTGGAAGGGCTTTTAGACTTTCTTCCGATATTGACCAAATCCCATTAATATTGGCCTTTGTCTTTACTCTGTCTCAAATATTTAAGCTTCGCATCAGTTAGTTCTGCACAGCGCACAAGTCTACATTTGTTTTGAATCAAGCATCTGGATTAAAGGAATACAAATGGAAAAATGAAAATTCTGTTTCAGCCCTGTGTTTTATTTCCAGCCTGTATCACTTTTCTTTCTTTGTGGAACACAAAAGGGAGGTTATGTAGAATTTTATTTTCCTAATACAGTGGTAGTAAATAAGACAGGTGTGGTTGGGACATAACGTATGTCATGTAATAAGTATTTTAAAATATTTTACACCCTTATATTAAAGTTTCATTTTCAAATATGCAATGCATGTTACTTTTTTAATGCAAGTTATTTAACGCTTTAGCAAAGTAAACTAGTGTGTCTTATTTTCTTTTGGATTTGTTTTAACACTGTCATTGTGAGCAATTAGTAATTCATTTGTGTATCTTATTTTATTCAAGTAGCTTAATATTGTAACTCGTTACATTATACATATACAGCATTGCACCCTAAACATATTTTTGGCTGCATTCCAGCTCCCATTTTTCACTTTTATAGTATAGAAAAAGGATTGTGAACGTTCCTTCTAACTCCTCCTTTTGTGTTCCACTGGAGAAAAGAAAAAAAAACAGGCAAGTAAATGATGACAGAATTTCCCATTTTGAGTGAAATATTCCTTAAAGCACTCCAATCACTCCTTCCACGTAGAAACCCTACCTTACGCTCTCACCCAGATGTAGCTCTGTCAAACACAGATTTCTCTGGTTTGATGCATATGCATGCCTTCACTGACATAGCTGTCTTTGACAGCAGATTCTCACAGAAATCAATTCAGTGAAAGTAAAAGAAAACCTGCCTCCGTATCGTCTCCGTTTCGAGTCTTTCACTACCTGAGTCTTTGGAGGGCGTAATGAAGCATGTTGTGACAGTCTCCTCCTGTGGATGAGCTCAGGGCGGGTAATATACAGGCACCTCATCAACACCACCTCACACTGTTCCTCTGGGAAATAAGTCACTCTCTGCTCATCTCCCTTTAGAGCTGTCACCAACTCGCTCGCTTTTATTGTGATTTCCTCTTATACAGAGAAATCAAATCTGGGGGTGCCGGGAGAAGATGGGGTGGTGCGGCGCACATGGGCGTGGCACCGTTTTTTTTTTGATTGGCAACTTTCTCATAAAGATGAATAAATGCGAGTGGTAATGGAACATCCTGACATGTCTCTGGGCTGCCTGTGAGCTCTGGATTATGCAGAAATGTGGTGTGAGTGTGTCTGAGGTCGCCCTCTTCTCAATGCAGCTTCTGTAGGTTCCTTGTTGTTGTTGTTTTTGTCTCCTCACTCCTTCCTCTGTCTCCACCTCATCTTTTTTTTATATGAAATGAAATGTCATCTTACTTCAGCACTAGAACCAGTTATAGTGTTGCTGTTATTTGGTTAAATGTAATTATAGGTAACTGCTTTGACATTTGTTCGTGCAAGCTTTGCATACAGGAAGCAGTCGACACATAATTTGTACATGGCATTTATTTATTTTTAAAATTCTGTTATAGATTTCATACAATTATACCTTATGTTTGAGTTTTCCTTATTGTTTCCCCAAATATTTATTTAGCCATTGTTTAATCAAACCTACATTCAGCCAAGTAATAGTAGTGTGTAATGCCCAGTTTTCATCATCCAATCAGTTTGCCACAGATAAAGTCAAGCTCTGTCCTACATTTTTTTTGTCACTGCAAATCTCATTTTACTTGGAAATATGTCACATTCTGGAGGTAAAATGAAGAGTTCAGTGTGTGATATGAGGATATGTGTTTTGATTAAAGGAAGCGTGTAGTTTAGGTTTTCCTCCATCCATTTCAGATGAGCACAGTCAAGATGCTGCGTCCTAGGTTGAACGGCATCCTGTTCAAGCTTACGTTTGAGGAACAGGTGAACAACATCCGGCCAGACATCATGAACGTAACATTCGCCTGTGAAGAGGTGAAGAAGAGTGAAAGTTTCAGCATGTTTCTGGAGCTAGTGCTGCTGGTGGGGAATTACATGAACGCCGGCTCCAGAAATGCCCAGACGTTTGGCTTCAACATCAGCTTCCTCTGCAAGGTAACAACACACTACCAGAACATTAACTCTGTTGTTCTTGCACTATACTGTATAACTATACTGTACTATAACAAACTACACTCAGACATTTCATTTTTAGGTACAACTGTACCATTGCATTTAAAACATTTTTTTTTTACCATAATAATATCATACGTAAATTATCGCTTCTTAACAGGTGTCACTAAAATACGTGTTCTGAGAAATTGCATGTGTCGTTGGCAGCCCTAGACTGCGAAACGGCAAACTGTAAACTGAAAAAAAACAATCAGGAAGTCATTTTTTAGCTAATCAGAAGCAACCGTTGCTTCTCTGTGCCTTATCAGGATGGCCTGCATGGAAGGTGGGTTTTGAGGAGAAAAGATGTGTGGTAAACAGGCAGAAAAATGTCTGCTAACCTCAGCTCACTTCAGGTGTACTGTACATTTAGAAAGTCTGTTTATCCAAAAGTTGCTTTGGATAAAAGTCAGCTAAATACTATTAGTAATAGTTAAACTATTAGTAAATAGCAAGGGTAGTACCTTGTGTATTGAGAGTCTGTTTTTTTTAAGTGGAGTTGAAATTCATTAAGTGTTTGGTGAATAAACGCTCTTGAGTTTAGTGAGTGGTGACAGTTGCGGGAGCAAATCTGACACCTCTACACTTGCACCTACAATGTTAGAATGGCAGTATTCTGGGGAGCAACATCTACTCTAATGTTAGAATTTTGTGTTTCACAGGTTATTTATAGAGCTGGCAGGTAGACCTCCCCACTGTGAGCATCGGAACTGTTACCAGAACACGTGTGAAAGCTTTAACTGCTGTTGTTGTGTGTAAAATGGACATCTGGGTGGGTGATATACAAGCCGATTTGGATGGTGAAGCCATTTGGTCTTGCTATGAAAGACAGCCACCCCCCCGCTGGTGTTTCCCGGCAGCCAGAACTACACCGCCACTCTTAGTTACATCTCATTGCTGGCCTTGTCATCTTCTCTGAGGTGTCTCAGATGCCGCTGGGACACAGGTGTCCCAACCGCAGGGGTTTAGCTGGAGCCAGTTGCAGGATAGCGGAACAGTTTTGTTTTCCCTCTTACTTTTCTCTGTTTTCTATTATTTATATTGGACTGCTAATGAACCAGGTTCTGAAGACTGTTGAGTCACTGAACTGCAGGTTGGAAAGTAATTTAAAATGCTGAGGCGATTTCATTTAGCAGTTTTATAGTGTGAACTTTAATTAATGTTCGTTTTTTACGCCACTCTCTAAAACATCTCGGTCCCGCCTTGCGTTCATGCTCGTAAACATTCAAGCCCTTGATGAACATCATCTTTACTGATAAAGCTTGCATGCAAATGCCTTTTAAATGAAGAAACCTGATTAAAAATGAAGATTGCATTGGGAAAAACAGAACGCACATACACATTTCATGCGAAAAGGTTCTTCAGCTCCACCGTATTTATGTACATTTTTGCCTTGCTACACAGCTCTGTGGTTCAGTTTTTCACAGGTTTGTGCTTGGTCCTTATGTTGCCACTAGAATTTGCTTGAATGAAGGTCATACTTTGAGTTTTCTCATTGAGATGTTTTAGTGTGGCGGGTTTGTAGGTGACAGAAATTAGGTGGCTGTGTATTTTTTTCTTATTTGTCTGTGTTTGTGTTGGATGGTGTTGTGGCCCAGAGGGAGGACACCCCTGACGGCTGACCCTGCCCTGAGCTGTGCAGCTGTGTGGAAGAGGATCTAGTTGTATTTTCTCTGACCTCTGTTTAAAGCCTGTCCTTGAGTTTCACAGTAGCAGACTAACACACGCTAGGCTTTGTCCTCAGATGCTGACAGGGTGGACATCTCTATAGTTCTCATCAGCTGTGCTCTGCCTGTGCATGTGGGGCCCTGCCATGTACAGTCTGTCATGGAAGAAGTCAATTAATTAGCTAAGCCACTGTACAGGCCCAAAATGCAACACACGATCCCATTGATCTCAATGGCAGTTTCTCATAAAAACATATATTGTGCTCTGAACATGTATTGGGTTCAGAGGGCATAGTTAGCCATGAACCAGATATATATATATATATATATATATATATGAACTTAAAGTCTTTCTTTCTTTCTTTCTTTTTTTCTTTCTCTCTCTCTCTCTCTCTCTTGTAGTACAGGCTTAAATTTAAAGAATTTGATGTGACTGAAGTGGCTCCCATACAACAGTGCTGGCAGTTTTTTTTCACTTAAGTACTGATTGAGCTGTTAGTGATGGACAAAGGGAGATGCTTACAATTTCACTCAGTTCACTGAAGTAAATGGCCCCCTGTGTGGCAAACCTCAGCTCACTAACGAGCTCATCAGGGAGGGCCGGTTGTGGGCTGACCCATGATCTGCCAGTCTTTTACTCACACTCTGTAGCAGCTGTGGACTTCATTTGCATATTTCACAAGTTTTTTACAGGTTAACATGCTTGTTAACTCAGAATGGCTCTAGCCAATTTTGATTAACAAAAAAGAAATAAACATTGCTGTGTTTAAGCCCTCTTGCTTTTCTTTAAACATCTGGTGTTATCAGAGAAACAGCCAACCATAATCATCGCCACCAGTGAGCTTAGCAGTCAGTGGTTTGTTTCTGGACAGCAAACCTAGCTTTTCTTATTCTTCAGTAAAACACTGCCCTGTCAATTTTCAGGTGGTATGCAGAATAAGTCCTGCAGACAGAAGTCACCCCACATTGACACAATGCTTACATAAATATACATACACACACACACACACACACACACACACACACACA
>JAZGTI010006891.1:0-11121 GCA_036877585.1 Botia kubotai | reverse complement strand
TATATATAGACCAATAGATAGGCCTAAATGCACTGTTTTAAATACAACATCTAAAGCTGATTAACTTTGTTCAATATTAAATATACACAAAAAATATATACAAAAAATATACAAAAAAACACTACAGACAAACACGGGTAAACAACGTTATGAAATGGCATATAAACCCGGGTCCCTTCCTGTCTGTTTTTTTGGCAGGAGAGATGCTTGTTTTTATCTATGGAGATCTAGTAGCATTGACCATCATCTGTCTGAGACACACAAGGCCACAAGCGTCTTTAAAGTTTCAGTTAACTTTAATCTTATAGCAGTATGTGTGAGTGTAGAAAGTAATCTTCTGTTGTGGATTCTTGACTTTCTGTCATACACTTTTCAAAGAAAGTAACTTTTGTAGAGAAGATTTGACATCTTTCGGAAAAGGTAGACTCAGAGGAATGCACACAAAGATTATGACAACTTCAAATGAAATCAACCATGTGGGGAAAGGCTTACTCCAGAGCAAAGCCCCTTTCTAAGCTACAAGCATGAAAAAGTGTTAAATTACAGATAATATTCATCAAATCTGGATTATCTCTCTACTTTCAGACTTGTTTAAGCATGACTCTTCCCAGCCAAAAATGTTGTAAGAGTTGAAGGGCAAACCTTGATTTTGCTTCATTTTTAAACAATATTTCACAATTTTTTCTTCTTTACACAGATCAGATGAATTTAGTTGGCATGTCTCTGTAATTTTAAACCTTGTACCTCAAAAAAATCAAAAAGACCATGAAAGACTAGACTAAGAAATATGCCACTCACTTCTATATGTTCATAGTGTCTCTTTGCCATTCCTCAGCTTGTTTAACATTCTCCAAGCCCTGGTCGTTTTCTCACAGATCTGGTGTGGATGATGTGCTCATGGACAAATGAACTCCCTGAGATACCTCGCTCCCTACCCCAAAACTGTCCTCCGCCAGAGGTGTAGCCCGAGGCTCTCTGATTTTCACTTGTCATTCTTACTAAGCAAACTTGCTTTATGACACACTCTGAGCTTTTAGATTAATCTATTGGCTACTGTTCCAGTCTAGGCTTTCTGCCATTGGTAGACAAAATATGCCAGTCGCCAGAAGCATCTTGGTATCTTTTTCTTCTGCCATGCCCCTCAGCTGCTGTGTGCTGGAGTGTGACTTTCCCATAGTTTCCCTGACCAAAAAAAAGCACAAATTACTGCTATGAAGATCTATGCGCACAATCAATGCCTGTAAACTGAAGGTCCTTTGGCAAAACGTGTAATTGAGCAATCAGAGATGACAGTCCTTTAGGTGGTCTGAGATTTCTTGGTCCCCGTAGCCTCTCATGTCTGTTGTTAGCTAATTGTTCCTGAGGATTTATGTCTTTCGGATGTCTCCACGGAGCTTGATTGTTATTCTGTTGAACTCCTCAGCATTCTTCTATGAATATTAAAATGGGAAGATTATGTACGTTCAAGTGTACTAACTAGACAGCCAATTTTTCTTTTTTTCTCCATCACTCTTCCTCTTTATCTTGTCTTCTAAAATGTAGTACCTTCAGATATACTGATGCTGTACCTCTATGGAAAAATCCCTTGTGAAGGGATTCTTTTGAAATGATGGCTGAATGCAGATTATAGTATTGGTACAGAAAGCCTGCTTAGCATTATTGCAGTGAAGGGACAATTCAATTAGGAATGTAATGGTTTTAACATGATGAATATTCTAGAGCCTGTGACTCATTGTGCTTATCCTGACAACAGTGTGGGCAGTGATTGTAAATGACTTTTTTAAATCATTCAAGCCTTGGCGTTCTAATTGTCGGCTCATGTCCAGGCTCATGACTAAAACTGGTGGCCAAGAAGAGACGGGCCACATCAAGCTCTGCTGGCAGTGTGTGAGGAAGGGCCCCTGATGCCCCTGATGCTTGTTCACTGTTGCCATCAATCCTGCATCCCATTTCTGTTATGCTGAGACTGATCTTTCCCGCAGCAGAGGCAGGCTGCCACAAAACAATGACCATATGGATCCACCACCCCTTCTGTACAACCTGATAGTCATAGACTGATATCTACAATGCTAGTTGACATTTAGCCATTTTTAGATTATGGACAAGAACTTCCAGTGTTGTTGAGAGAAATTGTATTGCTCAGAGGTTGTTCTTTCATGCTCTGGAGATTTAATGGAGCTCTCAGGTTTGTTTCACTTAAGTATCAACTCTGTCTCATATGTTTCTCCAAAATTGCTTGTGAAATAATAATAGAATACTAGAAATTACATTACATTTACATTTATTTATTTAGCAGAAATTAGACAAATTCCTAAAATAGTTGGGGCTATAAATGAACTAAAAGTAAAAAAAAAAAGTTAAAAACTTTGTAGTACATTTACTACAAAGTTATAAATGTAGATTGTGTAGGTAAAATAATCTGGTTCTGAATAAATTTGAGGAGGAATTGATTTTGAGTTCAAATTAAAATCTATAAAACTATTGCCCTTTGGTTGTGGAAATGGCAAATCTCAGTTTGTGGCATCTTTTTTAAACTTCTAGTGGAGGCACGTAGGAGATTACAGGGTTTTTTTTCTCAGTAGAAATATCTGAAATGAAGGAGACCTGCACAAAAAATTCTATCATTGCTGACTAGGAGAAAGAACTGAGATATTCAGAGATCTCATCTGTGATGTTTGTGATTCACTCTGTGGGAAAGTAAGAAGATCAGCAGAATCACAGAGGCATGAGAGTATGAAAATGAAAGTGCCTTGACTGGAAAATTAGTGGAACATCATAACTTAAAGTAAATTAGATTATTCAATTTCAAACAAGATTACCAGAGGAGCTCACACAACTGATTTGGTACGTGCCACAAAATGTCTGCTTGAATAATTTCATAGAGGTCCTCCACACTCTCTCTCTTAACAGTGACATATATCTCATTGCTTCATAATGTACGGTTAACTGTTGCCTTAGCCTACGTATCTGCTATTTCTGTGTTTCTATTATGTCAAAAGGTTTTACTTTACTGTGCTAATCAGCTGACAGTTCTGTCAAATAAAACAAATGACTGGTTAATTACTATTAGAACTCTGAATTCTAACCTTCTGCTATGTAATTTGATGTTATTTTTAATAGTAAGTTAAAAGTATAATAATAACATATTATAAAAATAATAAATATGTATAAAAGTGGTGAAAAGAGACTAATTTTGTGTAAGTTAAATCAGGTAGTATTTATTTCCTCTCATTCTCTTTGTATTGTGCTGATCTTACTTGGCAGATTAAAACAAACCTGCACAGTAGCGTCTTTCTGTAATGACAGTTTGGGGCATAATAATAAACAAATTAAAATTTGAAATGCATGAAATTAAATTGTGATTACCCAATGTGAGCAGATGATTGATCCCCATCTAATGAAAGTGTGAGTAAGTGGTATCCACACCCGTGTGAAAACGAGCTGTACGTGTGTGTGTGTGTTGAGGGGCTGGCTGCGGGGTGAGGGAACGGACACAGTGTGGAGGGCCGTGCTAATTAGCTCTCTCAGCATGCGTCTCCAGCAGCAGTGCAGTCACAGTGGGGAATGATTACAGAACAAGTTGCCATTGCATTGGCGTGCAGGCGCCCACACGCACACACACACTTTCCCTCTTTAACTTCCCTCTCTATTCCCTTAACAACCCTCCCATCCCGTGGTAACTCATATGAGATTGATTTAACATGCCCCTTTCATTTATTGTTTTGTTTGTGTCGCATGCTCCCACAGGCTAAAACGAGAAGCAGTGGTTAATACTGGAAGACTGTGAACTATTACAGAGTGACTAGCAACCTTATTATAATCCATAGAGACCATACTCCATACTCCACAGGAAGTTGAAAAGCCATTGTCCGTAGCTACAATTGTCATTAAGATGTCTGTATGGTCATGTTATTTGCCCCAGGTTGAGAGGCCCAGGTGCAGCCGATAAATGTCCAAAACTTTAAACATGTCATTCACAAAATATATAAATGACAATTAAACATTAAATGTTGATGAAACCTTTGTGGTTGGATTGCTGGTCATTTTCAGGACATTATTCGGGCTTTCATGAAATGAACCTTGCTATTACTGTACATATCCAATTTAAATGAGAGCAATATAATGTACCTCACATGTCCATGCCAATTACTGGGCTCTCGTATTTTGCGACAGTCATTACATATGCACCCTCATTTGGTATTCCCTTCACTGGAAATTACACTGATGTGATTAGCCGAAGTCTGGCAATAATAACTGCCACTTAAATCTTTCAGCATCACTAGAGGACTGTCATATTCCACACAGTCTCAAAGTGCAAAACAGCTTTTATTATATTGGAGCAATGAACACCAGAGAGTTGAGGAACAGTACTATACTGTAATGACCCGAGTTATAAACAACTAATACAATTCCGTGAACAATTTGTTTACAACCCTGATGAGACACTAATGAGACACTAGAACATGTATTTTATTTTTGCACACAGTAGCAATAGACAAAAAGCTATTTGTTCATGTGATGTAGTAAAACATTTCTTTTTGAAAGTTTGAGCGTTTTTTTAATGTTGTTTTGGGCGTGAGATATAGTTGATCAGACAATCATATAAATACGCCTGTGATTTCCTTTTAGCTGACAGTGTCATAAAGGCTCTGTTAAAAGGTGGTGTTAAAAGAGGAAAGCAAAAAAAAACTTTGCAGATGGTTTTTAATTAAGGGCAATTTGTAAAGATGTTGTTTATCTTGTTTCTCTTCTTAATCACTGAAATAGAACAAAGAAGAAAACAAACTCAATAATTTTCATTGATATACATGCCATCCTTTGAGTTTGTTGATTCTGTAGTTCAGAAGTGTCACATTGATTAGGGTATTTTAACAACACTGATAGTCCCACATCATTTACTGCTTAAAATATAATTCATGTAAGTTAGAACTTTATTTGTGTAAAAATAGAATTTGTGCAGTAAAATTTGCTGTGCTAAAATTACCTGTGCGCAAATCTGAGGGGAGCTTTTTATTGTTTCTAAGTTTAAACAGTGTTTTTTCCCCTCTCTTAAAACACTAACTATGTGAAGCCAGTGTTTCTTGTGATAGCAGTGGAAATCAGAAGAGGCAGGCATGCGGTACGCACGCTGAGGTCGTCAGCGTCGGATGGCAAAGCCTTTAAAGTGCATTATCTCTCCGCCTGCTCCGTCGCTGTTCTGCGTGTTAGCGGCTCAGTGCTGGCTGATTGGTAAACACCCCATGGCTGAGCGGGTACAAAACTTAATTCTGTTTAAATAAAGAAAACAACATTAGGATTCGGATGCAGTGTCGGCAGTACAAGAGAGACTGGCCCTGTTTTGATATCTGCACTGGAGCATTGGTGATTACTTTCGCATTAGCGACCGCATGTGTTTTTAATTCACATACAGGAAGAGAGAGAGATCAAACTGGAGATGATTTTCAGTGGCAGTGACTTCAAATTCAACTCCATTTTTTTCTTGAATGTGCACACATGGCTGGTCAAGGGAGTGTTACTAATGTGCACAAAACAGCAGCTTCCCAAGAAACAGGAGCAAATATTCCATTCTTTTTGAACAGTGTGTGAGCCAGGTGTGAGCTCTGTCATGGTTAAAGTGAAATGAAATACCTCTGTGTTTATTTGCTTATATTTACTTTTGTTTTTTCATGTTCTGTTTTTGTTCCAATCCTTGTAAACCAATATTGATTTCAGACAGCCAGCTGGGTAGAAGAAAAGGGTAATTCCGGAAGAAAATCAACCAGCGTTTAGGATATGCTTTTTTCATGCTTTTTTCATTTATTTTCCTTTCCCCATTTTTAGCACCGAGACTTTATAAAGTACTGTGTGTGTTGTATTATATTGGAGATTTCAGCTAAAGCATGTCTCTGTGTCTGCTCTCATTTATTGCCAATCTCTCAGGGAGAAATTGGAAGCGATTTATCTAATAGATGCTGGAACACAGTGGCATTTTCAAATGAAAACACTCCACAGGAAATTCCGATAATAATTCACAGATTATTTGTTGGACTGTCTGCTAGGATTCCTCTAGTGTGTCCGATCAGGCTGCGGAAAAGTGTGCAATCATGCTCTATGATAAATAGATAAATACCACTAAACGGGCTGTAAAGCAAGAGTCTGAATTATGCTTTCCTAATGGACTAATCAATTTTGACTCCTCTGGTCTGAGCTCATGCCGATTCATCCTACCTGGGAACAATTGCTTTATAATCTCAGGAAGGCTTTCTCACTTTGAAAGGATACAAAGCCCTTGCAGGGCTAAAAGCTTTATTGATCTCAAAGACCCTTTTGAATAGGTAATTATATGTCACAATGTGCTTAGATTAATATAATGTCTTTGTTTGCATCCCAAAATGATAAATTAATCTTTTGGAGTGCATATCATTTATGTAATCCTAGATCATTAGGGTGGACAGCCGTGTACAGGATAGGGTGTAATAGAACAAGGCAGGGGAGAGGGACTCTTATTGTCTTTTCGGCAAACGATGTTTAAGTCACCTCTGCCTGCTGTTAAATGAAACATCAGCATCCAGTCACTGAGGGTGTCTGTCATGTTTGACAGACTTATGGTCAGTTGAGTTGTGTAGATGTACAGGATACAAAGAGGAAAAGGGTCCATACTCTACAGTTTTATAGCATATTATATTGTTTTAACTTATGGTGTAGGGAAAGTTTGCTTGCTTGCTAGTCACAGGATGTATATAGCTCAGGTGATTGGATGGGGTGGGGTCATATTTTATGACTTCTAACATTAATACCCACAATGATTTCTGAAAGAGTCACCTTGACAGTTTTGGTCGATTGGTAGACAGTTAAAATGTTACAGTAGGTTGGAGAGCTTTATCTCATTCATAACAGTAAGGAAATTTCTGTTTTCCACCATGTCACCTTTTAATCCCCTGTGTGATTGACGCTGCAGTATCGACTGATATTCATCCTCTGTTTACTGTTATATTCCGTTTGGTCCAACGCCCCATCTCATCTGTTTAGGAAAAATGCACTTATTACGATTTATGAAGAGAGAGGAGGCAAAAGACCGCATCCATTTATTAATTTGCCATCGTACCTGCCACATTTTTCTTGAAGAAAACCAATTCCTCACCTTTGCATCCACAGAGACATTTTGAAAGAGAAAATCTATGGGAGACATTATGTGTAGCGGGGAAGTGCGGCAGCTGTCGTGAGTTTGCCATCAGTTTGTGTAAAGGTTAATATCACATCTGCTGTGCAGTCCAGCTTGAGGATTCATTCTGCCTTTCCTCGGCTCTGCTGCGGGACACAGCGGAATCTTCACTGCAAAAGCAGCCGTCCTGGAGTCCAGACTTGACAGCAAACAATCTGTTTCAGTCTGAGAGGGTGAAGAGGTCATCCAGCCCCAGTGCACAGCTTAATGTGGGCCTGCAGCCGCGGCCCTCAAAATGGAGTGGAGAGGGAAAGCAAGGGAGATGTGGCTCCATAAATATTTAGTTTCTCATATCAGTTTTAATAGCAATAGATTTGTGTTAACAGGGGAAGCTTAGCCCTTTCTGAGTTAAAGTGGGGGTGTAGGTTGAAATCCGTCCAACTTTGTGTTTTTCGTGGGAATTGGTTTCTTGGGAAAGGTGTGGTTTACATTTAGAACTCGTATGTTATTAATTTTACACTGTTGTTGCAGTATAGTAGCTTATGTTTTTGTGGTCTGGTTACACTGGATTTAACAAACTCGATTAATGTAGGTTGGGTAACTGGTCTAGTTTATCTGATCTTTGTTATATGGATTGGTGTTGAGTTGAAATTCAGGCCTTTTATTGCGTACACCACAGAAGCCTGCAGCTAGAGGGAGAGCTGTGTATTGATCTAAATATTTCATTTTTTCCATGTCACCTAATCTTGTACAAAGAACGGTTGTGGTTCGGGGGAAAGCTCATTTTTAAATTAAACGTGGTAAATAAGTAAGCAGGGGAGAATATGCCTCTGTGCACTGTGCTCCAGCCAATTTTATTGACATACCTATTTGTCAGATTCCTGCGCAAACACCTTCAAGTGCTGTGTTGACACATATATATGATGTGATCCTCAGTCAGTCGAACACATGCTGCATTGTGGGTATGACATTCCTTCATTCTGAGGAATCAGCTCAAATGTTTCTGGGTGGATTCAGAACAATCCAATCAAAAAAGCAAAGCATAGTGTAAAGCTGTCTGCGTGTATGTCTGTGTGGCATGTTGTAGTCATTATGGTATTTTATTATCCATTGATTTAACAGAAGAGGAATGAGTATTTTTTCTTATGGAGGCTGAGATTTTCTCACCTGCAAAAGCCCGGCCACCATCTTAGCAATTCAGATGTATAACACAGAATCTCAGGCCACACATCTGGTATAAAAACTGAAAACATGTTATCACATCGCATTACAAAAAGCTTCCTTAGGGTCAAAATATTGTAGCTATTTATCTGATAAGGCCCTGACATCTCAGATTGCAAATTCAAGCATTACTACCATATCTTATGTTTGACTGCTGACCTAAAATTTGGTGCTTTGCTTATTTATATCCTTCATTGGAAGAATATTAGTCAGTTGCTTAACAAAAACATGTCACTCTGTCCTGTTACAGGAAGGTTGGGTTACAGGAAGCACTTAGTGATGTCCTGTGGATTATTATTTACACTACATCAACAATGCAACACATCTCATGACTCACTGGCATTTCTGAATCTTTGCTCCACAGCTTCGTGACACAAAGTCAACAGAACAGAATATGACCCTTCTGCACTTCCTGGCTGAGAAGTGTGAAGAGAAGTATCCTGAGATCCTCAAGTTCCCCGATGAGCTTGAACATGTGGAGAGCGCCAGCAGGGGTAAGCAGACTGCTTTTTTACATCCGTTACCATCTATTGAAGTCAAAAACATGTGGCAGCATGTGTACTGCATATCAACCTGTTTATAAATTTAGGAATGGCAAATTGTCAAGTAAAGTAAATGTAATAATAGTTGCTCAGTGTTAGGCAATTGTATTTGCATTTTTGGTCTTGTCTAATGGATTCTTAACAAAGCATATTGCAAGACAATTGTAAGACTAACTCTTGGGTACATACAGTATAAACATTAATACATGTATGAATACATATATAAAATGTAATTTGTTATGGTGTATATATAATTCTTAGAACGGAGTGTTATCGTTATTGATGTTAGAGTGTTGTTTAACATCAAGGTTCTTAATTTAATGCGCACTACTGTGGCTACCCTTTCATTACAATTTTCATTTCAATACAGAGTGTTCAGACGGTACAAAGTGTTCTTGCTAAAAGAAGAAAACAAAAGTGATTTTCATCAGGACCTTGGCCCACTCTACCTATTCAGTCCTCTCGCTCTTAAATCATTCACATAAATGACTCAATTTTCTGCTGTGTTTGTGACGTTATTTTTTTCACTTTGTGAGTTAGTTGTAATTCCATGTCATTCAGTTTAGCCATATGCTTGATTGAGCCTTGATAACGTGCTTTATTTTATTATTTAGAAGTTTACTTCTTTATTTTTTACTTTTTTTCTTATAAGCGGTTATCTGTTTCAGTCGAGCAGAATTACGGTTAAATGTGTTAATTCCGGTTAATTAAACATTAGGCTTTGTTTTGCATGTAAAGGCGTTATCACCCTTGATCTGAAGATTTTTAGTCGTGTCCTTCAGAGAAATGCAGGGCCTCTGTTAGGTTTGACCTTGGGATATTTACCCACGCATTTACTTTACCATACTTATCTAAATCACACTGCTTTATGATGTTTGACAAATGTTTTATTGGTTTTCTCTGGTGGCCATCTTAAGCCGGGAGCTTTGAGGATTTTATATGGCTGGAATTAGATGAGCTAATGGTAAAGGGATCAACCCAGGAGACTGGACACAATTGGTGCTTCAGACTATAATTAGAGATTTTGCAACGAATGAAATAAAACTATTTAATGGTCAAAGAGCCTTTCCTAATCCTTTTGCTATGTGTAAATCTAGTCTTTCCATTGCTCGGAATAGGCCTGAGTTTCATTAGAATGGTGTAGAGCAGTACTGGGGGTTGATAGAGAAGCTATAATGAAGCACAAGGGGCCCATATGCTTCACAGTATGGCCGACAGGAAAGGTTAAGAGTCCAAGTGGGGCAGACATCTTAGCAGGGACTGTGCTGGAGTTTTGCACAACCATTCCGACATCATGGAACAGATTTTTTATTACGCCGACATGATTAAGAGCTTTAGTGCTTCTCACTATGCTGAGAGAGATTTTGACGTATTTAAATATCTGGTTTCTTAACTCACATTCATTTTGAACAGATCTGGAAATGAAGACCCTCTGTAAATGCAATAATCTTCTGTATTATTGTCATATGAAATGTCTGGCTCCACGCGTCTCTGTCAGGAAAAAAAATACAGGCATGCGTATCCCGGCAGTGGCATAATTTCTCCTGTCAATAAACTAATTTGTCTTTAATTCCATTTGGAACTGTTTGGTTGAAGCCCATGAGGTTTATTTGCTTTGTTAGTTACCTAATTGCTTATATAATCTAATATAACTAATTCAGTGCCCTAATGTGAATGGTGTGGCCATTGAATAGAATATCCCGCAGTATCTTTGTGGAGGTTGAACCAAATGCTTTAAGGGAGGCCGTTTTTGAGATAATCAGTTCTTTGTACATGCTCTTTACCTAATTTATAACAACAGATAAGCAGTTTCCAGGTCTGATTTGGTTCATAACAGTGAATACCACTGCAAGACAGTGTCAGCTATATAAGAACAGTACAGGAAAAAATTTCACCCCCTCTGAATATGACAAAAACTTGTCTCCCAATGACAGGTTGCTGCTGTTCGTCCTTTAAACCTGCTGGTCTGATTGTTCCTACACAGCTCATATATATGATATTGATTACTATAAAATGTATTCTACATATACAGGGGTTGGACAATGAAACTGAAACGCCTGGTTTTAGACCACAATAATTCATTAGTATGGTGTAGGGCCTCCTTTTGTGGCCAATACAACATCAATTCTTGGGAATCTTGGGAATGACAGATACAAGTCCTGCACAGTGGCCAGAGGGATTTTAAGCCATTCTTCTTGCAGAATAGTGGCCAGGTCA
>JAZGTI010006890.1:0-22601 GCA_036877585.1 Botia kubotai | reverse complement strand
TATACATTGAGTATGTGCAATCCCTGGGATCGAACCCATGACCTTGGCGTTGTTAACGCCATGCTCTAACCACTGAGCTACAGGAAAGCTACCAGTGTTGCATGTTCTCATGGTATTGTTGAATTGAAAAATAGCAAAAACAGCAATTTTGATAATCGGTGAGATGACTTCACTTAAGACACACATTTATTCAATATTCATATAGGGTAGGTCTGTAATCTGTCCACGGCGCACAGCAATAAGAGTAACAGTAATAGAATGACAGCAGGATACGCCGGCAGGAGCTTCCCATTGAGAAGCTAATGTCGTACAGCAGCAAGCCTGCCAAATGCCTCGGAATCGTCTCAGGGTATCTGAATCTGGGTCATTAGTCAGAATATGACAATGAGCATCTGTGTGGTGTTTTATAGATTTAGCTTAAGTGACACATATAGCTCTTGAGAGTATGTTCTTGTTTTAGTAGATTGCCACATTTATAGCTCTCAGCAGGTTATCTGCATGCTACGAGAAAGTCTTTTCTCATTGGTTGGGGTGGTGGAGACTGTGGCCTGGTGGGTAAAGTGAAGAAATTCAATCAATAATGTACTAGGGTTACACTTTTAGATAGTCCACTTCAGACATTCTACTAGCTAAAAAAGTAACTTGTCAACTTTAGGTCAACTAACGCTCATTAATTTGCAACTACATGTCAACTAACTCTCATTAGAGTATTGTTATTGTTAGGTTAGGTAAGGTTAGTGGTAGTAGAATAAGTTGACCTTTTGCATGCAAAGTTACTTTTAGACAGTGTAAGTCTGTTGAGGGACCTTCAGAATAAAGTATCAGTAGATAATACTCATGACTGGGTTGACTAGTAGTTAGTAGTGAAGTTACTTGAGTCTACTTGTTACCAATGTCTTAAATGGACTATCAAAATAAAGCGTTACCTGTATAAGTACTGTGGACTAATTTTGTAATATTCTGTTTAATTCTAATAATAGTCATCTCAACAAAATGCAAAAATACACATTTTAATTAACATAATGATCTGGGTTCCTAAAAACAAAGTGTGAACACTCTGTGTATGTGTTCCTGTAGCTAAATTGGTAGAGCATTGCTTTAGCAGCGCAGCGGTTGTGGGTTCGATTGCCAGGGAACACATGTACTGATAAATTATATACCCTGAATGCACTGTAAGTCCCTTTGGGTAAAAGTGTTTGCCAGATGCATAACATAAATGAACACAAAGTGGACTGAGACCACTTTAAGGGCTAGATACATCACGACGAGCTGTTGTTATTTTGCTTCTCTTTTTGGTCCATTTAAAGGGGTCTTGGTCTTATAAAGAGTACTCGAGGGTGAAAGTGCCTTTAATCTTAGATCGCTCCAGGTGGATTGTCCATGTAATGAGTGTACTGTAAGTCGTTTGGGATAAAAGCATCAGCTAAAAGCCTTATTAGCATGTGCGCGCACGGACAAATGCGCACGGTTGACGATTCCGCACAATGCGCGATGCTCGTGAATCTTCTAATGCACAGGTGTGGAGTGTTAATGACCAGTTTGTTTCCTTCATCTCAGATCCCTTTGAGGCATTCGTTATCTTCTCTATTCGGCATGAGATCAGACGAATCGACCTTCATAAACGTGACTACAGCCTGCTCGTGCCGGGCCTGCGGAACACCATCGCCCTCGACTTCCACTTCAACCTGAGTTTGCTGTACTGGACTGATGTGGTGGAGGATAAGATCTATCGAGGAAAGCTCTCAGACACTGGAGGTAATAAACCGCTCCGGTCCCGCTTGGTCTCTGTTTAATCTGAGCTGTAGTTTGCGTAGAAATTCCATTTCCTCATTCCTAATACACAAGCCACGTCCCCTGGCGAGTAATGCATTGCCAGATGCATTGTGCATGAGCTGCCCCTTGGAATGATGGGTAATACCTCTGGAGCAGCTGATGAATACCCTTGTATTGTTTTGAAGACTATTATGGAGCTGCACTTAGTCTCTTAGGACCTAGCTTCCATTGCAGCTATTGCTCTCCATTTGTTAGCGATTCCAAAAGCCCTCCATAGCTGAGGATAATTGCCAACAGCTGGATTATAGACAGTTGAAAAGGTCTTCTGAAACACTGAGGGAGAACTTCCTACCCTTCAATGTCAGCATGTTCTTCAGAGTTTATTTTATTGGAAAGACCAGCGTTGTTAGTCACCAGCATACGGTATGTGATGTTTCAGATGCATGGGCCATGTGCACCAGCTGTGTAAAAGTGACATAAAAGTAAGAGTTTGTAAGTTGTCGTTTATGGTTATAATTTGTAAGTTATACTTTATGCACTACTGCGTAAATGAACGTCGCATCATTACAGAGTAAACATGGAAGCCTTCAGTCAGAAGAGTTGAAATAAAATGGCAATCGTTTAGACGTGTTTGGTGTTTCTGACATTTACATTTAAAAGAACGCTGTGATTAGGTGAGTTTTTAGCAACTCTCCAGCATGAAATGAATCTAATGCACTTTACAATTGTACATCCACCTGTCTCACTACTTTATATTAGTTTGAATTTATTGTCTCTTATTTTTTTCAGTTTCTGAACATTTATTAACTTCTTTTTTAATTACTCTTTTATGCCATTGTGTATTTTCGTTTGTGTCAATTGTATATATATATAAAACACCTGCTCAATACCACCTCTGTTTATCCATTTAGCTACTTACTGTATCTATAAAGGTAATCAAATAAACATTGAATTATGAAGAGCTTATGCCCTACTGACCAGACCTTGCTTTAAAAGCTGATAAACCCTGATTACTAAATACAGAACTGTGCGTTTCTGGTGCACAATTGCCAGGCTTCCTATCTAGCTTAACCAGGTTCATCTGAAGGACCATAATGGTTGACCAACATGACTACGCTGGTCCACCACCTGAACCATCATGAAAATTCATGCTAGCCTAAGCTGGCTTTTCAGCAGGGAGCAGCATTTTGAAGAGCTCAAAAAGAAATCTCAAAGCAACCAGAATGCCTCGCTCTGCTGAATTTGATATCCTGTCCGCCCTATGAACTAGCCTGAGTGGTTTGTTTTTGTAGGTGTAACCGGGGTCGAAGTTGTGATTCAGCATGGCTTGGCCACCCCAGAGGGACTTGCAGTGGATTGGATTGCAGGAAATCTTTACTGGATAGACAGCAACTTGGATCAGATCGAGGTAGCCAAGCTGAATGGCCAAATGAGGACCACTTTGATTGCCGGTGGTATGGAGCATCCTCGAGCGCTGGCTGTAGACCCAGGACAAGGGTGTGTATTCATCTCATATGAAATACACCACACTCTATTCTCCTGTTTTTCTTACTTTCTACTTTCCCTTTAGTCTCGTCAGTAACGTGCATTGCTTCAAAGAGCACCGGAGAGAAAGAGCAAACAGGAAGAAGTTCATTTTTATATCCTAATTTGTCCTCCTAGAGACTATATTGGGTACATAACAGAGCAATCATATTTCAGTGCACTTGTTTGTCATCTATTACTAATGATAGTTCTAGGATAATGCGCGGCATCTTGCTGTTTATTCACTGCGTTGCGCTTCTTTCTCGTCCCCTTGCTCTCAGCTGTACTCCACTCCACTCGCTCTCAGCTCTGCATTTCTCATGGAAGCACGTTTGAAGGAGGAAGTCTTGACAACATGACAACATAAGCTCAGAACAGCCACATGAATTGCGGCACATGAAATGTTGTTATTGGCATTGTAAAAAGAAAATTAAACAAATAACAAACGAAAAAGCTTGAACAGGGTTGTTGCTTTTGTTTTGTGGCACATGAATGATTGTTTTTGGCATTGTAAAAACAAAACGGAAAACAAACGAAAAGGCAAAAACAGGCGTGTTGTTGCTTTTGTTTTGTGGCACATAAATTGTTATTGACATTGTCAAAAACGAAACAGATAGCGAGCAAAAAAGCAAAAACAGGCTTGTTGTTGCTTTTGTTTTGTTTCATATCGCAGAAATAATTTTTGCCAAACTCGCTGGGCAACCCATAGAGCAGAAATGGCGTATCTTTGCTGTCTGAGTGGGGCTCATGTGTCTGCGCTCAGTTGGATGGCGTGCTAAGAGCTATTTCACTGAAACCTGAAAAGAACAATTAGCAAAAACGTTCAAAGTCTGATTTCACACTCCAGCAGTGTGGCATGTATTAAAATACACCCAGAGTTGCTCAGAAAATGCCCCACACAAGTGTGTCACAGAGCGGTGTGTGTTGACAATAAAAGGGGATTAGTTGCTGTAATTAGCGAGTCTTTTATTCATTGAAAGCTTGAATTAATGATTGTAGACCACGGACCAGCGATTTGGCCTGCTGAAAGGAGAACACTACATCCTCGTAGCTATGTTTATGCTTTTTGTATATTCTGTGCTTACCTTCCGTCCTCTGCAAACATTTGGCTGTCAGTTTAATTATTTTTGATAGCGTTAATGCCTGATGCAAGAACGCGATTGCACATTTCATTAGCGTACAAGCTTGATGCCAGTATTTAGCATTTTATAATCCCTGTAATACACCCATTAGTATGTGCCCTTTGTTTTCATGCCACCCCAGAGATCTGTGCTGTCAGTAAAAATAACTCTCATCTTATATATGATTGATTTAACTTGCTGGATGTTTAGGGTGCCAGAGAACCCCGTGTGTATAATAAATGATGGTAATTATGAAATGAATGTACTGTTTTACATTTACTCGTAAAACATTTATACATGGGATAGATTTATTACGTTTTATACGTTTTAGACTCTAAACAGAATAATGTGGTGTTTTTTCATGACTTTTAAAGCATATTATGAAGTTGTAATTTACAATTAATTTTAGTAGAAATTAGTTTTATAAACAATTACAATGGCCTTCAGGTCTCACAGAACATTAACCGATTAGAATTACACTAAACACGAGCTAAATTAGCCGTGTTAAATGTTTAGATGCGTCTAGTGGTGCTTTATTTGGAAGAATATTGTTTTGACCTTTGGAATGTTTACACTGGGTTTGATAAGGTGTTGAGATGCCCAGTTTGTAATCAGTTATTCTGTGTGTAGAATTCTGTTCTGGACCGACTGGGATGCTACCTTTCCTCGGATCGAAGCAACATCAATGAGTGGAAGTGGAAGACACGTTGTGTTTAAAGACATGGAGATCGGAGCCTGGCCAAACGGACTCACTCTAGATCATCAGGAGAGGAGAATAGTGTGGACAGATGCTCGGTAGGGCCACAGGAACAGAATACAAAAGATGGGTTATATTGTACAGTAGACGCACACTTCACAAAGCATCGCATTTACGTGTTTTATATTTAATTCATTTACAGCATTTAATTCTTTTATAATTCAATCTTTTAACCTACTGTAATTCAACTTTTAATAATAACTTTTAATCTATTTGCTACCTTAAATTACAACAAAATAATGCCATTATTACATTCCACAATGATGCATTAATTGCACATTTTTGACCCGTTAAATTTGATCACATGAGTGAAAACATCATTTGCTTTAATCATTTACTATACAAATGCAGCTTGCAGTTTGTAAACTGAGCGTGTTTTGTTCGGTCTTGTTAAAAAAAAGCCAGATGTTTTCAGTAAGTCCCGCAGGAAGCTGTCATCATTGTAATAGACACAGTGTCGGTATCACCTCATATTTCTGTGTCTCTTCAGCTCAGATGCAATATACTCAGCTCTCTACGACGGCTCCGGGGTCATAGAGATCCTGAGGGGCCACGAGTACCTGTCGCACCCCTTCGCCGTGTCTCTCTTCGGGGGTAGTGTTTACTGGACGGACTGGAGGACTAACACTTTAGCCAGAGCTAATAAATGGACAGGTCGCAATGTAACAGTGATCCAGAAGACGAGTGCCCAGCCGTTTGATCTGGAGATTTACCATCCCAGCAGACAGCCTCAAGGTGAGTCTCATTACTATGTTGAAGCCATGCAAGATCAATCTTAATGTAATGTACGGAGACAAACCACTCACCTTTCAGCTAATCCAATTTGCACAGATTGTTTGGCCAAATTTTAATCATTGAAATAAGGCTGCAATCTGTAACTTTTTGGGGTTGAAAATAAACAAACACAGTTAATGCGCAAGTACGTAACAGATCAGTAGATTTGCAACAGTTACTTTATAATTATCCAGACTGTCAGGTCTGATTTTCTCTGGAAATGTTAGTTTGACTCGTGGTTATGTCACGTCTGTAAACAGAAAGAAGATTTGGCTTCTAAATTGTGGGTGCTGGAATGCCAGAGCGTTTGTAGCTTGTTTGTACGTCACTTGTTTAAAATTGAAATTTGTCTCTCTGCAAATAACTCAAATTAATTTCTTAACCAAAAGCACATGAAGCTATTTAAAACTTTATGTAAAAACACCTGCATTTGAATCCGTCAGCAAGCTTCGTGTTGTCAATACACATGGCAACATATGACAGAATATTGATCGTACAAGTGCAGTCTTTGGGTTTTCGATTAAGGTAAACAGGTAAACGTATGTAGCTACTATATATTAAACCACTGCTTGAACAGAATAGCTGAAGGAATAAATCAAACTTTTGTTGACTAGTTTGAAACCGACATGGACATATCTGTACATTTTTTTCAGGATTTTAGGGTTAAATGTATTTAACCCTAAAATGTATTTTAATGTATTGTAATGCAATGTATTTTAAGTGTATGCTCTTAAGTGCTGTAGCTGGTACCTTGTAGGTTTTGTAATAAACTGATGTCAGTAGTTTACTGTTATTGTATTGAATTGAAAGTGTTTTTTGTTCTTTCATCAAAAGTACATATTTGTTATTGTGCTGTCCAGCTGATAATTGGCTTTCTGTTTTAAAACAGTAAAGTCCTGATGTCTGCCTGATAACCAAGTACATAAATAATGTACAGCACAGTGGACAACTGGGTCACAAAACCATCCAAAATATGGAGGATAATAATAAAATCACGCAGAAGCTGCAAGTAATTACACTGTTGTATATTCAACTATCAAGCTGAGTGTTTTACTTAAACTGAAGACAAACGCAACCCTGTTGCCATAGCAATAGGTTCTGCTTATTAAATAAATAACAGTCATCGCGGTTCTCTTTAATTTCATTTCTGAAGGTGTCTGGGCACAAAATCTGAAGCGAAACCTTTGCGAGATTTTGAGGTTTGGAGTCTAAAGCTCTTTTTTTTGGCTCAGTCTTCCTGTCGCTGTTCGCACCACATGATCTTATTCTACAAGCAAACCGCATCACGATCACGCTTGAAATTTTCATGATGCCCGTTAACGTGCTGATGTGCATGTTATTGTAGAAATGATACGACCCACCCATGTCCAGTTTGAGTTGGGCAGACACCGAGTGAAATTTCCCTGCTCATGCTCTGTGGTGAGGATTCAGTTTAGCTCGGCCCTGCTGATCATTCATTTCCACTGCCAATCTGGAAGGCCAAACGAGAGCAGCTGAATAATTGAAAAAGGGGGTCATGCAGAGAATAAACAGCCTGACGTGAGCCCAAGATGTTTTTTTTATCCTCAACCCAAATTAATTTTAATAGTATTATGGTACAGTGTCAAACAGGGTTTTCTCTGTTCTGTAGCCAGTACGGTTTATTAACGCACAGAGACACTGGAATGACTGCTTGCATCTTTGAGGACAAACCCATAAAAAATGCAAAAAGTATGTGCAAAAATTACAGAGTATTTTAATAGACAAATATTATGATTTTGAAAATGATTATTTTGGAATTCATTTATTTACTTACTTTACTCATTTCAGCAGAAGGCACATTAAATGCACCATGTGGACTAGGAGAAACATTGGCTCTCACGAACACAAAAATATTGTCATTATGATGCAACGCTTATGTAACACGTTTTCTTTGCCTTGTACTCGATGCTTATTACAAAAATTAGATTTGTGATTCGCAGAACTACATTTTAACTCAAGTAATTGTGATTTTAAAGTGTGCCAGGTGTCCAGATGTCCAAGAAATGTAGCGCTCGGCGAATGTTCATCAGCTGAAATAATCTTATTTACATCATTTCAAGCAGCCCGAATCTGCAGGGAGCCCTGCCAAAATAACTCATGTCACCCTGCCATAGCACCCAAAGCCGAGAAGCTGTTTTACACCGATAAGTGTCAACAAATTGTGCTGCCTAGCCAACGAGGCCAATAAGTATGGCTAATCCAATTTTAAAGAGCCCATGGGAATGTCTGACTATTAAGGGCATCCAAAATCTAGACTCTGGCCCTCAACAGTCCATGGCCATTGTGTTTATGTTTGGCCCCTGAGGTTCTGGCAGGAGAGGTGAGGGCCTCAGAAGCGCCGTAGGGATTTAAAAGGGACTTGGCTAACTAGCCTAATGGGGGACTGACTGCAAGTGTCAGTCGGCATGCTGTTGGTAATGCATTACGTACGGTGAAAGGGCTGAGGATTGAGTTTCAAGAGATCAACACCAGTTTCAATGGCCCCTGTTTTTAGTGCCTGCGCGGCACATTGTTGCCAGAACTGTGCTGACAAGCAACTACTTCAAATGACTATTGGTGTTTGCTAGCAGAGTGTATCTTTCCTTATTCAGACAAAAGTGAAAATTCAAATTACACTCGAGTCCACTTTACATATAGCAGTGCTATTTGTGAAGCAAACCTAGATTGATGGAGTGTTTTATGAAATCTGTAGCTGATTTATGAGTACAAACGAGTCAGTCCGTCCAAATCATGTGTTTCTGTCACAAGTCGAGCACACCAGCACTGTTTATACTGAATTTATTCAAACCGCCATATTCCCCCTGCAGATCCGCTGAATGTATAATTAATTCTATGGGATTCTAACCCATAATTTAGTCATTTATTTGTATATTTGCAATTGCTTGCAAATATATGCTGGCTACATAAATGAATAGAGTTCAACATTGGAAATAAATAACGTTCCTATTTTCCAGTCCCACAGGAATAATTATTTACAAGTTGCAACTACTTTTGAAGTTAATTGCATCTAGTTGCTTTGGGTTCATGAAGGGGTTAAAATCTCTCGACAGCAGGCGGTAGTCTTGTGCAATGACAGAAGGAAACAGAGAAACGCTACGCTTATCCAGATTAGATTTCTAAGGGTATGCTTCTTGTAATAGGAAATCCCCAAAGAAGGACGGTTCCAGAAGTATAGCAGCCAAGCCTGACTTCCAGTCACTGTTATGGAATAAGAAGCTTGTTGGAAAAGTCAAACATGCATTGAATATGTTGAAGAATATGTTGGAAATGTTCTGCTATTTTAACCCGTTAATCAGACGGATCCATGTGGGTGGGCCTAATGTGCTTTTGTTTACCAACTTATATGTTTACTATGTGCTGTTTTGTCCATGAACAGTGTTAAACTTTACATACTATATATAATTTAAAAGGTCAAAAGGATTAACTTTGATGTCTGAGCACTTTTTAACGAAATACATGGTTTAGCGATAGAACTACAATAATTTGTGAGACATGTCCGTTCATAGAGGTACATCATACATTTATTATTTGATTTGGTTTCCAAGCTTATATTTATAAATATGATTTATATGCTTGTGTGATGCATTTAGATTTTGTGTACTGTATGTCGTATAAATAAACTTGTCTTGGCAAACTATAGTAGCCAATTAATTAAATAGCCATACATAACACCATACTGCCACAACATATGTCACTATCAACAAAGTAAACAGACCAATCAGAACTTAGCAACTGTTTGTTGCTATTTGTTAAGCTGGACTGAACCAGCTTTCACAGAGGTAAAGCAGTCAGAGGTTTGACTGCTTTCACATGAGCAGAATCCAGTTGTCAGTCCTGTTGTAAATACACGAGAATTTCAGAATCACACCTGTTCGTAAACACTGTTTTGCTAATCACTGACTGTGTAAACGCGTTCTGTTAGACGTTAAGCACGGTTTGTTCAATTGATGTCGGCAACGGTTGTTGACGGTTTCTTTCAAGAGCGCTACTCTCCTTAAACAATTCATAGGATGTGATATTGATTGTTCTCCTTGGTGTGTTTTCTTGTGCTGGTTTATATGCGTATCACCCTGTGTTTTTCAGCCTCGAACCCGTGCGAGGGAAACGATGGAAGAGGTCCTTGCTCTCACCTTTGTCTGATTGATTACAACCGCACGGCTTCTTGCTCCTGCCCGCACCTCATGAAGCTCTCGCTCAACAACCGCTCTTGTGTGGGTGAGTATGCAGATCTAGAGCAAAGCCCCTTTCAGATAAGTCTCCTCACATCTGCGACGCCTCCAGGAAGCTGTTTCAGTCCTATCTGCTTGATTGGGGGAAAATATATGTCTCTAAAATTGCTGGCTAAGGTTACAATGAAACAATATATTTCCACCAAACTATGAAGCCAGCTAACAATTGTAGGTTGTAGGAATGTTTCACTAACGTTTCCATTAATTAACAAAATCCTCAAAAATTTTATTTTGAAAGTTCTAGGAATGTTCAGAACGTTTATTTGACGTTGTATTGACGTTTCACTAATATTTACTAACATTACTACAGATTTTTTTTTCATAATTTTGAGAGAACTTTTAGAGAATGTTTGGAGAATGTTCCCCATTACCTGGAAAGTCTGCGCTACTGTGCATGGGCAAAGTACCTCACAATACTCTGTACACAGCTCCTCCCCCACTAAATGTTACTCTTTTAATAAAAAATATTTTGTTTTTGAAAAAATTCTGTTTCAAAATTTGAAACAGCAAATAAAATCGGAAACAGTTATAGAAAACACACACAAACATGCTAATAGTTGTGTGTGCATGCATTAGTCACTGTCACTATTGTGACAAATGTAGACGTTTGTGCGATTTGTGGGTCCGCCTCGTGCCTACGGCCGAATCACAGCCATGCTGATAGAGCGCCAGAACCCGCTGGTGCTTCTGTGATATTGCTTTATTAAACAAGAGATCCTGCTGATTCAAATCATACCAGTTCCGTCATTTAACATTCATTAACTCTGCAAATCAAATTTTAAACCAGACATTATATTTTCCTTTTTAAATTGGTTTCTGTCGTTTTAATCCTTCTAAAACATTTACTCTCATCTGCGGAGGGTGGTGATAAAGTACAGTATGATAGTGATGTCATCTTTGAACTCACTGGTGATTGGTTCAGTTGATGGTGTTACAATACTCAGAAAAAAGCCGGCTGGTGATTGTCCTCATTCATTTTCTCATATCGTTCTGTGTGTGTGAATGTGTATATATTGTGTTAGAGGGAAGGAAAGAGAAAGAGGGAAGGAGAGAGAGATGGATGGATGGAAAGATAGATCTAATTGGATTAATCTGGATTAATTTATAGCTTCGTAGAGGAAGTATTGAGTTCTGTATGATAAATGTGTTTTTTGGCTCATTCTTCAGCACTGAAGAAGTTCCTGCTGTATGTGAGGAGGTCAGAGATCCGTGGAGTGGACATTGACAATCCATACATGAACGTTATGACTGCTCTGACAGTCCCTGACATTGATGATGTCACAGTGGTGGATTATGATGCTCTTGAGGAACGGTTATACTGGGCAGATGTTAAGACCCAAACCATAAAGCGAGCATTCATCAATGGAACCGGCCTGCAAACCGTCATTACTGGAGGTGAGTCAGTATTCACAAATCAGAAATGTATTTAAAAACATACAGGAATAAATTCATTGCTTTTTGAGGCTCTGTTTTCTTTGGTGACATTCCTTGCATTTGATTATGGATTTTAAGCAGCCTAAAGTAACTGTTGTTATATTTCTGTGGCGTTAATAAGTTGTTTTATTTTTCTTTCAGATTGAGTTCTGTCTGATTGTGCATTTGGACTGAAATATCTTTGTTTGTTTTGTGCTTTTGTTGACACTCAGTCTTAAATTGTGTTTTTTTCAAAAACAAAAAGATTATGTTCACAGAAGGCCTGCATGAAAAAATGACGGTTCAAGTAGTAGGCAGGAGAACATAAATAATATCTGTGTGATAGGAGAGCTTGTTTTTGAAGGTATCTCAGGGGATTGCTTCTCCAAACTGCATTAAAGAAAGAAGCGCGAGATTGTCGCAGGTTTTTTCGAACACTGTTATCAAGCACAATGTATTTCTTAAACCTTCCCGTGCGTTCAAAATGCAAATCACGCGCCATTTGAAGTTATTGGCACGTCGTTAAAAAGTCTTCATCGTAAGCAGAGTGGTTTTGTTACAGTGTGTGCAGAACTATTGCAGGTTTGTTGTGATGCCACAGTAATGGCCATCTCTGGTACGTGCAGATATTCAGAACTGCCGTGGGCTGGCAGTAGATTGGCTCTCGAGGAACATGTACTGGCTGAGCTCCGAGAATGAGGAGACACAGATCAATGTTGCCCGACTAGACGGATCTCTAAAAACCTCAGTGATCCATGGGATCGACAAACCAAAGTGTCTGACTCTGCACCCAGCCAAAGGGTAAGCAGTCCATCTGAACAAAATAATTGCCTATGTGATGAAGTAAATTTCTGGTATTATCGTGAGCTGTGTATTGACGCATTATTCAAAAGAATAAAAGGTGATTATCTTTATAATCTGTCATCACATGGCATCATTTAGGTCTACAAACCACTTTACTTTTTGTGATGTCACGAATCCCTCTTACTTTTTAAGCCCTTTCTTACAATCATAAGACTCTGTTGTGCTGTTAGACACACACTTTTCATTTTTTTCACATTAAATATCTTCAGAAATGTCCGATAATAAAAGTAAAACGGGTCACGCTGACTTTATGAATTTGTCATGTCATGTCTACAATAAAAACCATTAGAAACCGATGAGTCATAATGTTTCCCACTGAAATTTGCTGTGTTTTCATGTTCTAGAAAAATCTACTGGACTGACGGTAATACAATCAATGTAGCCAATATGGATGGGAGTAACAGGAAGGTTCTCCACCAGAACCAGAGAGAACCAGTCGGTATGTTTGATTTTAATCTGATTATTCTCTCTCTCTCTCTCTCTCTCTCTCTCTCCCGCTGCCTTCACAGGGGTGTAGAGTACTTGGGAGTTTATACGTCATTACAGTTCTTCAGTATTTCTGTGAGATTTGTACATGGCTACTATTGAATATGAATCAGTGTACTCTTAAATATGTTTCCTAGCACTCAAAGCAGCCTGCAAGACGGAGAATTGCACCATGCAAATTGCATTCAGCGCATATTTTTTAGTTGTGTTTGTTCTGTCGCCTGATTTGCATAATTCCTTTAGTGAATCTGATGCTGCAGCACCGCAGACGGAGGCACGAGAATAAACGACACGATTATTGAACCAAGTTCATTCTCAGTGAAATCCCTCATCCGCCTTTTGTGTGGCATGTTAAAATACTGCCGCTTTGGTGTAATTTCTCTGTCTTTTTTACCCCGCCGTGCATTCATTGACAAACAAAGCACGTATGCTTCCACCTTCTGTTTTAAAGGCTTGTCCTGGAGATGATGTCTGTGAGGTAAAAGTCTTGTGGGTTTCTGTTGGGAGTGTATCATGCACTGGCCTCTCTCAGTCAGAGCTGTCCTAAGCCTCAATTGAAATATCCTTCACTTGTCACAATCAATTTTCCCACTCTGTCAAACTCTCACCATGCCCACTGTTGAAATGGGCTTTAGACAGAGATACCTTTTGGTTAAGTGATTTGGAGTGTCACAAAGGGGTCGCAAGTATATTTCAAGCTGTGCAAAACCATCTCGTGCAGGCGCACCTGCATTAATGTTAAATATATATATATATATATATAATTATAAATTATATAGACATACAGAACAAATATATATAAAATTGTGAAAATCATTTTGAAGGTCTCCTGTTCTATGATGTTTCTTCTTAGACATACGCTTACTATCTGTCAACAATTGTTTTATAAATGAATTTATTTTTATAAATCATGTTATATTTGATTATAAAATATATATATATTTACTTTATTATAAATATATTTAGTTTTTATAGCTTTTAAGGCAATTTAGAAGAAATGATCAGAAGCAACGTTGATGTCTACGTGAGGCCTTAACTGAGCTCTCCATTTAGTCTCTTGAGCAACGAATGAGCGACCTCTGAGCAAAAACACTGTCTCAGACTAGCACTGCACATAACTTCTAATGACTGACTGAGGTTCCTTTGTTCTCCAGGGCTCTCCATTGACTTTCCAGCAGGGAAGATGTATTGGATCAGTTCTTCTAATGGTACTATCAACAGGTGTAATCTGGACGGCAGTGGCTTTGAGGTCATTGAAAGCATGAAGAGGGACTTAACTAAAGCCACAGCTCTAGCAGTCATGGGTAAGTGACCCAGTGTCTAATTACCCCCTCATAAGTGAGGCTTAGGTCAAGGGTTAACGGTTTCAGCATTGACCGTTTAAAGAAACATTCTCTTGCATACGGCCGATGCTTGGTCTGCATAAATCTTTTCCTTTTTTCGTGTATTAAGATAAGCACTTTGTGGAGACTTTGTTGCTATGGTAACAACCACAGTGAGAAGGGCATTTGTAAGAATTAAGTGAAAATCAAAAGCGGTAAATCAACGAGCGGTATATTAGTCTCTACTTCACACAGCATGTTTAAGCTACAGTATAAACATCATCGCAAAAATCGGTTGACACGTTTTTACACTTGCGCGTTATATGCTCTCATGCCACCCAGCTGTAGACCAGACTTTGTGCCAAGAGTCAGCCCTGGCAGTGAGAGATTTCTGCTACATTGCTTCAATAGTTTGGAACAGAGGCAAACTCAATCCATTATGTCAAAATGGATTAAACCATTTCCATTTAGCCCCAGGAAACAGCTTTCTTCCCATCATGCAGTGGGAACCAGGACCAAATTTAGGCGCCCCCGAGGAGCGTAAACATACATCTCCGTGTTAAAAAGCGTAAAAATTGGCATGATTGATTCACCGAGATAGGCCAAGATAAAGAGGGCTGTGTGGGAAGACATCCATTTGATACAACACAATTTTTAATCACCCTCTTTAGTCGTGCTTTAGGACTCAAATTACAGCTCTAACTGTTGCCCAAAAGCTGTAATTCTAGGGATTAGGAAGTATTTTTGCAGAAAAACACAGTCATTTTGGCAGCATCTGAGGGGGGAAAGAGTTGCATAACCTTTATTTTTTACCCTAAAGCAATCGAAAACAGTAAATGCAGCAAAGTCTGTCGTTGTGTGTGTTAACTTTCGGTATAAGTCGATTTCTGTGCCCCAGGTTTCGCGTAAATATCTGACTGTGTTGTGTTCGATCGCATCTGACGTTTGCTCACATTAGAATCCATTGGGTGAAATTACTCTGCCTGTCTAGAAACATATGCCCCTAAATCATTCATTAGCAAGTATTTATTTCCCTAACCCCTACTTTTTAACTGATTGTACCGTCTTTGTGCTGTCAAGGTATTAATCTTTGGAAAGCGTCTGAAGTCACGTTCTGTTGTAGAGCAGCTATGATGAGCAGAAAAACAAATGCAGTTTGTACAAAGTGGTGACACACTCTTTTAATTAAACAAAGTTTGAGTCATTATTAAATTGGGAGCAGAACGCAGGCTGCCACAAAGACTAATGGGTTACTTTCGAGGAAGTAGCACGGTACAGCAAAACAGCAAAATGATGCATTCAGTAGGTGCTATCTGTCATAATTAATACGCTTTTGTTTGTGTAGAGAGAAGGCTTTCCATTATGTCTGAAGGAACATCAGAGTCTTTCTGCTGGGCAGTTGTTTTTCATTTATAGTATAACCAATGGACAGATCAAATGAAGATTTGTTGTTGCTTGCTGTGTCTTTTACTTCAGGGTGTGTGACGGGATCTCAGCTAGCTTTTTTAGGTTGAAAGAATTCTCCATTAGGTAACAAAACTGTTAAAACTGTTATTTTAAAAGTTCTAGGAACTTTTTTCTAGGACGTTATTGCCTGGTGATAAGAACACTCTTCAAACTTTTTAAAACATTTTTAAAACATTACACTAATTTCCTAGAAATAATGTTTTGATATATATGATTTATAATGTTAAAAAGATCTACTAATAATATTACTGCAAGAACTTTCAATATAACTTAGAGAGAACTTTTAGAGAACATTAGCCAACGTTTAGAGAATTTTCCCTGTCAGCCAGAATATGAGATACTTCTAAGTACAACAAATCAATACAAAAATTCAGTCTCTGGTGGGTATTTTAGTTGGTAAAGTATCTATTTATCTGTCTGTCTGCCTGTCTCTCCACCTGTCTGTCTGTCTCAACCTGTCTGTCAGTCTCTCCACCTGTCTGTCTGTCAGTCTCTCCACCTGTGTGTCTGTCAGTCTCTCCACCTGTCTGTCTGTCAGTCTCTCCACCTATCTGTCACCAGTACCGTGAATCAGTTTAGCAGTTTTTAAGGTTGTTGGACTCCTCTATAAAGTAAGACCACCCAAGAGTGTGCTTGGCCAGGGCTGATTGGATATGCATGCAGGTGGGCGGCTGGCTCCACAGATCTTTGCGTCGGCGTGCTAGTTGGCGGCGATCGGAATTTCATTTAGCATTCCATGTTTCCCCCTTTGACTGTGAACCAAGCGGACGATGCCGTAAGATCATCCCTTCATTCTCCGCAAATGCACAGCACATTTACTTTAGCCCAGCTAACACAGTTGATTATAAAGGAAGAGCGAGCTTCCATCCTTAATGTAAATAGTGATAGAAAGCAGAGCAGGAAGATGAAAGCCTCAGTGAGTGATGTTATCTATCTGATAAATAAGACGGACTCAGTTCTGCATGTATACTCTCTATGGTAAGACTGCCATCCACTCTAAGTACACAAAACAGCAGCATTCTTTCAAATATGGGTAGTGTGTGTTTTTATCATGCGTACGGCTCATTGCCATGCAGGTTGTCTGCCAACTTCTAAAAGAAGTATGTATTAATATGCAATATGAGAATACCATCAGAAATGAGTTTGATTCAGCGTAGAATCAGAAACGATTTAAATATATGCTGTTTTTTAGCCCTTTTTTAGCTAGTTTGCAAATCAAAACTAACATTTAAGGGCATCAAATATTGTTTTAGTTGCCTTTGCCTGCAGCCCTGCACACGCAGGTCATTGTCTCAAACTCTCTTAATGCTCAAGTATCAACCTGAGGTTCTGTTTAAACAGTACTGAGGAGGTTTCCGTGCACGCTGGGCTCCTGTTGGCCGATTTCATTCACTATCCGGTCCAGCTCGTTAATTAAAAAAACAGAAAAACTGTTTTTGGAAAGAAATAATTACATGGACACAATTCAAATCATTAATTTCAAGCATTTAAGCATAAGCCTTCAGATCAAAAGATTTTCAGATCAAAGGAGATACAAACATTCAGTCAATTGTATAAACTCGTGCCTGTTTTTTTAGTTTTATCTTGCTTGGATTTTCATTACTGTGTTTGTTGATGGGCTCAAGATTACAGGTAGAACTTTACTACAGTGTAGTTGTATTAAAATTATGGAACCTAAAGGAAACAAGCACTTCTGTTGGCCATGTCATTTCCTGTATGAAATGATTGGATTGGATTTGGGGCTGTGAACCTGGAGTGAAAGCTGGCCACAGTCTCATATACACAAGCCTGCTTCTGAAAAAACTTGTTCTGTATCTACATCTGTATCTTCCTCCCAGTACAAGCAACATAAGGGGATTTGCAGAGTCATAGCAGCTTTATTGTCATCCCAGTTGTACACAGCTAACTAACTATTCAACCAACCAACAACCTGACAAAACGTAAAACAATGTACACAGGCAGACACAACAACAAACACAAACACAATGTTAAGAACAATGTTCCTAAGGCACAGTGGTGGGGGTGTAAGAAAATTGCCAATTTGTGTATGCTGATTAGTGCATGTGGTTTATGTGTGTGTGTTTGTGTGTGTGTGTGTGTGTACAAGATGTGATGTAGTCCGCTCATTACAGGTTGTTGAGACCTTAACCCTGTTGAGTTTGCCTTAAATTAGCTTTGGTCTTACTGTAATGGAAATGCTTTATGATGTCATCAACAGAATCCACAGATTTATCACTGCAGATATGTACAGTATGTATAGAAAACATACTCAGCAAAAAGAAATGAGCAGACAATCGTAAATAACGTTGACAGTGTTCAGCTGATAGAGCGGCGCGTTAGCAGCATACTGGGGAACGCGCATACTGACAGCACGTGTAGCTTAAATATCCCTTTGGATAAAAGCCTCCAAATGTTATTGGATAAAAGCATCCAAATGCCAAATGCATAAATGTAACGTATGCAATGTAAGCTTTCCTGTAGCTCAGTGGTTAGAGCATGGCGTTAACAACGTCAAGGTCATGGGTTCGATCCCAGGGATTGCACATACTCAATGTATAGTGATTAATGTGTAGTATAATGCAATGTAAGTCGTTTTGGATAAAAGTGTCTGCCAAATGCCTAAATGTAACGTAATGTTATTGAAAAAAATCCAATGGCTGCCTCACATCAAAGTCACATTCTTTATTAGAGTGTGAAATGGTCATTGAGAAGCATGATGACTCAAATGAACGCAATTTCTCCGACAGAAAGTCTCATGCTCGTGTACGATCTGTAATAGGATGTGACCACCCAGGGAAGTGCAAGATGTTGTTTAGCAGAGTTTGGCCCCCTACGACCCGGGCTTGGCTGTGATCAAACAGTTTAGGTGGCCATTACACCTAGAGGCAATCACTGATGTGTCTCAACCTGGATGGGTAAAGATTAATATTGACTGCGGTGATGACCTAAGCAAGCAATCTAGAATGTCAAATACTCTTCTGGCGGCTCGGGGTGGGATGTCATTTATGCACAGCTGGCCTGAACACAAAAAGCAAATATCTACAACGTGGAGGCTAGCAGCTAACGCTAGCATTTGTCTTTGGTTTATAGATGAGGTTTCCATGCCTTACTGGAAATTATTTGTGCTTGTGATCTGTGTTGAAGCTGCAATTCGTGACCTTTACCTCTCTACCACCGTCTCTGTTTGAAACATTAAAATTTCAAGTTACTTTACGTACTTTTCTTTACATACGTTAAAGTCAAATGAAGCCAAACTGACATTTCCCAGAAAATCAGGCCCAGCAGCTGAAATTGTAAGTCATTGGTAGAATCTCGTCGTTGAGAACCGGGGTGGGGTAAGAAGAGCACTTCGAACACAGATCTGTTGTTACCTTGCTCAATAACTCATTTTAATTTATTTTTAACTCATAAAAGTTACACATTTCAGCTTTAAACATGAATGAAACCTGATTACAAAAGGCATAAATTGCTATATATTTTTTAACTAATCATAGAAGTCAGTTGCAGTTATATATCTGCAGTATAACATAATATAACTCGGTAACTGTGTGATCTGTTAAAATACCATAGTAACTACAGCCAAATGTACTGCTCCTGCTGTATTTCTAGTACTGTAGTAACTGTGATTGTTACATTTTGTTCCAGTCATTTCATTCAGTGATATTCTATTCATTACAATCATGTTAGCGTTTAACAAATATAAATGTGTGTGTTCATTTACGGTTGTCATGGCTACCGCTGTCTCCAGCTACCCTGTATTTCTGCGGTATGTAGATATAGTCTAGGCACTCTGCCAGGGACAATCTCTAAGGCCTTTTGTGGCACACTCGGTCTTGCAGAGCAGAGAAAACACAAGGGGGGTTTGCTAGCTGCAGTGGGGCAGCGAGGGTAGATGCACTCTGATGGCTTTCTGAATGAAGAGCCCTTGTCTTCGGCCAGGGCACAGAGCCAGGCTGCCCTGAGCTCTGCCTCATTGACTCGCACTGGGAAGAGAACACGCATAATGCTCAAGTCCTATCTCTTTACATTTCCCTCTCCCTCCCTCCCTCCCTCGCCCACCGCAGCGTAGTTTTGGCAGCAAATAAGAGCGCAGCACCGGCGGATTATGTACATGTGGTACAAAAAGGACAAACAAATGATAATGGCACGTGGCGCCGTTGGCAGGCCGACCTGCTGGTTCTGTGACTTTGGGAAATGAATAATTCATCTGTTTTTCCAGGTGGCAAGCTGTGGTGGGCAGATGAGGATCTGGCTCAGCTGGGGACCGTCGCCAAACGGGATGGCCGCAATCCAGCGGTGCTGCGCAACAAGACCAGCGGAGTGGTGCACATGAAGGTGTACGACAGAGACGGGCAGAAAGGTGCGATCAAAATTACAGAGCGAATTAATCGCCCGGGGCGGGGGGGCGGGTGGCTGGTCTTTGGAACAGCCCATATAAAAGAAAAGCACAGATGAGATCTCTTTAATATCTCAGTTATTTCTCCTAGACAACGAGATGGAAATGGAAGTGTTTGCGTAAGTCTCCTGCGTCTCAGATATTTCTCATGAGAAAAGACCCCATAAATCTTCAACCCCATAAATGTCTTCATTCAAGTTTCCGAAAATATCTCAAGTGTCACAAACTGAGCTCAGATTCGCCAAGTCTGCAATCAAAAGTCACGATTATTAAAGATTTCAATATGAGCTTATCAGATTTACCCAAATTCAGGTTATTTTAGCTACTAAATATATAAATATACCAATATATTTAGACCACTTAGCGATTGCTATCGAGATGTGAAGAGACTTTAAACCAGCATAACAAAAAAACGCCTCTGGAAAAGATTGTCTACCCTGCCTTCAAACACAGTCGCTTATTAAAACAAATTGGCCCAAAATAAACTGCAATCTTCACACGAGTTTTACAGTTTTATGTTCACGTAAATTGGTATTTCTGAGTTAGTCTGTTGCTGTTTTCTGATCTCCAGCTTCGTGTTTTACATAATATCGCGGGCATATCTTCCCTGTCGCTTAACATAAACGTATTCAGATATTGGGTTTTCAATTTTGTGAGTTATTTTGGCAAATAATTCACACTAATGGCAGATCCATTAACGACATGCTGGAATAAGGAATGACCATTAAACGGCCTCGAATGTAAATCCATCCAGCCTCAGAATTTCTCCCTCAGCAATTAGCATCTCCATTCATAATGCAGACCTGTCTTATTACTGTCATAGATGGGGAAGCTGCGCTTTCCCTGAGAGCTCGTGCTAATCCACAGTGAGGCAGTTCCCCACCACTTTCATTTATACAATTAAGACCAGAGTAAGACTGCAGCTCCAGTATAATGTGAAGTCATTTGGACTTGACAGCAAAGCTTTCATTATGAGCCGAGAGATTTCCATTACACGTCCATACCATTGTGGCCGAAACACCTTAATGTATCGCTTTCATATATAAACATGTAAATGACATGTCTGAGATACACTGTCGAATGTAGATTCGCCTGCATTAGCTCTGGCAAAAAGAAAGACTTGTTATGACTCATCAGCTGGCCCAGATGGAAACATACTGAGGTTTTTTTTGCATATTCCATGTTGGTTTGCTTAGGAGATAATTGCTGATTTCTTCACTCATATTTGATATAAGGGAACATATCTGTACTGAGCGTAAAGTGGGAATATTGTAAGAAAATGTTTTTATGTGGCATGTAATCAGTTGCATCCTAGTGTTTCGTTTCCTGTAGTTTTCTAGCGCCTGCGACGGTTTTTAATATGCTTTATATAATATCTGCCTTAGATATTGTTATACAACAGTTTTGAAAAATACACTGTAAACTCTTTGTTGCACGTTGCGAAATGCAATTAATAGAGATGATGAAAAGTACAAATTAGAAACTAGTGTTTAAACTAGTGAAACTAGTGTTTACTTATTTTTTAACCTTTTTCCCCCCAAAATATTCCCCATCTTCCATTGGCTTTACAAAACAGATAGTTTCACCCCAGACTCATGTCATTGGTTTAGCCAGTGTTGCTGTGTTGGGCCGGTTGGGATATTCAGACAAACAGAGCAATATATTCTATAATTCTTATATTTAGTATCTGTTTAGTAATCTCTGAAAACGAATATAGAGTAGCTTTATTATATTAGCTTTAACATTAGCTTTAAGAAGTGTTTTTAAACCATTTACTCGTATTGAAAGATTATCTTGTAGCATTGCACAGTCATTAAAGAGGTCGTTAGTTACGTCAACAGTCAGCCCTACAATTAGATGTTATCACAGCCGATAATGCTTAAATTCCTTAGCACGTTCTGCCCTCTCTCGTTCTTTCTCAGGTAGAAACGCTTGTCAGCTAAACAACGGCGGTTGTTCTCAGCTCTGTCTGCCCACCTCAGAAAACACTCGAACCTGCGCCTGCACCATCGGCTACAACCTGCGTAGCGACCGGCTTTCTTGTGAAGGTATGCTACTGCCTCAAACCCGACGCCCATCTTGTGTTCTGTTGTCCCACTGTCACGATTTATTTAATCCTCTTGAACAACGCAAGAGTTCACGTCACTTCTTGTTCAGATACTGTGTTTTGTGAATGTGCCCTAGAAGAAAAGCTGCTTGGCTTTTTTTGACCTGTGTCTAACATCTCTCGCTTGCTGTCTGGTCTGTCACAGGCCTGAGTTCCTTTCTGATGTACTCTTTTCATGAGGGGATACGAGGAATCGCTCTGGATCCCAGCGACCACACCGAGACCCTGATGCCCATCAGCGGGGCTTTGTTTGCTGTTGGTGTGGACTTTCACGCAGGTACACACACAGCACTGCACTTCTGTGCTGTCTTGCTTTGTGTTCTCAGATGCATAGAAGCTCTCTCAGA
>JAZGTI010006889.1:1473-22601 GCA_036877585.1 Botia kubotai | reverse complement strand
TAAGAGACACACAGACACGCACCATGACAGTGGAGGAATTTTATATAAATACACAGATTATCTTTGAGACTTGTTTTATTTGGGTGCTGTGTACATCATGTTTATGTACACTGTAGTGTAAAAATTGTATTGCCAAACAAATTGTATGATGGAAGAAACATTATAATTAATGTAGTTTAGGTAAAGTGTTCCTTTAGCTCCGATGTTAGCGCATTACGTTAGCAGCACAAAGGTTGTGGGTTCGATTCCCAGGGGAGCACACATACTGACAAAATGTATAACTTGAATGTACTGTAAATTACTAAATTTAAGTATATATATTAATATATATGTTTAGGTGTAGAGGTTTATCAAATAAATATATTAGCTCCTGGGAAACATCCATCTTAAAAAGATTTAGAAAATAGCTCTGTTACTGCAAGCTGAAGATCCAGGAAGAAGCCAGGTAGAAAGATCAACAAAGTTTAGAATATAAGAACAAACTAATGCTGCAGAAACACTGTTCAGGACAATTCTCATTAATCCACCTTCTGCTTACATAATGTTCTATTGATCAGGTCATTATTTGCGAAGTCCTAAAGTATATATCACATTAGAAAAATAACACTGACAAAGTAAGGCCCTGCAGTTTCACACACAGTAGATGTTTTATTGGTGTGTGTTTGTGTATGTTTTAGTTCAGTTTCGCTGATTGAGGCTTTGTGGCTTTAATTCCCAACTAACATGTTCTGCTAAAACTAAAAAAAAAGAGCTTGAACGCACCGAAAAGGTTAGATGAGAATTCACGACTTCTGCCGCAACACATTCCACAAACGCGAATCGTTACACGTTTCATATGTGACTGCACCTCTCTCCATTCAGACGCGAATCACGCCCGGTAAAGTCAGTCACGTGCTCCGGGTTCAGAGAATCACATTCTCGGGCTCTGGCGCTCAGTCTGTTGCGGTCAGTCTGACGCGCGCGGGCGCGGGCGCTCACTCACTGCGTGTGTGTGTGTGTCGGTAGGAATGGAAGCGTCGGCGCGGCGGTGAGCGGCAGCGGCTCCGTTATGCGGCGGTCTGTGACTTTACTGGCGATCATCCTAACTGCGGGTGAGTACATACTGCGCACGCACACAACGCACATAAGCGCTGCGATTACAAGAGCTTGAGTGCTTCACCGACACTGTCACGTTACAATGAATAAAGCGGCAGTCGGGTGAAGGAATATAATTTAAACTACTTTAACCAGGATTCATGTCCTCTGATCTTTAATGTCAATCGGTCAAAATCGTTTAAATGGTTTTATAAATACTCATTTCTACTGTTTTTTGTTGTAATTGTTTCTTTATCTTTCTGTATTAACGGATAGATGGAGTTCAATACAAAAGGTTTAAAATACTGTAGCAAAAAAAACGGATAATTCATTTCTGGTTTATTTAACTCCACATGAAGGATTTTGCTTGTGAACACATTAGAGGAATAAAGGCCGTTGATTTCGTATGACACAGAGAACAGCAGCGACTATATACAGCGTGTCCAGAATGACATGAAAATCAAAAGAGAGAAATTATATTTTGTATTAAGAAAGACTTCTTTATTAAACTTCCTATTATCTACATACCTACTTCCAGCTGTGAGATTCTACATTTCAGCTCCCTGCCTAGTCACAGCAGTGTGATGTTAGAGCTGCACTTAGTAACATTATGCTATGGTCACCATCTCTATTCGTAACATTCTGACGTGTCACAAAATATCACAAAGTAGCTACAAATCCCTAAACCTAACTAATACTAAAGCTAATAACTAATCTGACATAACTAATCTGAAAGACTACTATTTCATTATTTTTTTTTCTCCCATTCTTTTTTATTATGCAATTGTAAGGATTCTCAATTACATTTTCATAAGTGTTCATCATACGATACAGTTATGTATTCTGTCTGTTTTTGTTTACTCTTATGAAATCAGCATAAATTAAACTAATACTTTTAAACCTAAAAACGTTTATTTTATTTTTGCATTACAAATTAAATTTTTGGTTTAATTAATTTTTTTATGTAAGAGTATATTAATGGGAAGTTAAAATTATGAAGTGACATTGTCATTAATTAAAATATTAAATCCAAAATTATGAATGTACATGCATGCATCTATTTTGCTTAATTTTTTGTGGCAAAATTACAATTACATTTGTCTTTGTGGCAAAATTACATTAGCCAGTGCTTTAGAGCAATCCTTCATCTTATATAATGACATGAACTATATGTATACACTCGATGTTACCATGTTACAAAACAGATATTTTCAATCAGTTAACCAATAAAACGAATACAACTGTCGTAACTGATAGACAGTTGTGCAACTGTTGGCTGTAACTGGATAAAATCAAGATCATGGCACCTAATGAATCTGCGGGGTGATGTTGGTGTGAAGATGTGTGATATATGATATATGTGATGTCGTGTTATTGTGTGTGTGTGTGTGTGCAGGTGTGAGCGTGGCGCTGCAGATTCAGTGCTATCAGTGTGAAGATGTTTCTCAGGATGACTGCTCGTCTCCAGAGTTCATTGTCAACTGCACAGTCAATGTGCAGGACATGTGTCAGAAAGAAGTGCTTATCATGGAGGACGGTAAGAACACCCGCATCTTGTTCTGCTTGTTGCCAGGAGGGGCTGCTCCAGACTGATGAAGATGATGCTGGTGGTGATGATTATGGGATGTGTGGCGATCTCTCAGCATTGTTGATGATGCTGGTATATTAGAGAGATTATCATCAACTATAACAAGGATATACATATACAAAAAGAACAACAATATAACAAAAAGTAAATATACTGGGTCGTCCATAATGATGAACATTACAGTAAAAATGTAACAAATATAAAACCTGGCAAAGGCTGACATATATATGACATATATAGTCATCTTTATGATTGTGTTTTATATACTGTAATGTTTTGAGACGATATGCATCGTAAAAAGCGCTATACAAATAAATGTGAAATGAACAGAAATGTGAATTATTTACAAATTCAGCAACTCAAATCACAGCAATCAGTTTACACATATAATATTTGTAAATAAAATGATGTTTAGAGATGGACAGAGAGTTGGAGTGGCTGAAGCAACTAACAGTGTGTTGTGCGTCAGATATAGACAGCTCTTTGGAATGTAATGAAAGCAATCTAGTTTTGTTACATCAGGATGCACAGCACTCGTTTAGTGGAGACAGTGTATGATCTCAACTCATGTTTCTCATTTCTCTACTCCACAATTGTCTTGATCTCCTTTGTTCTCCTTTCTCCTTGTTCTCTTTTGTGAAACCTTAGTTTTCAAGGTTTTTACATTTGTTTCTGCTCTACTGACCACAGCAGCAGTTCCACCAATTAGGGCTCCTATAGACATTAATCCTGTTCAATGTGAGTTATTGTAAATAATGTGTTGATAAATTGAGTCAAATCCATTCCTGTAATCCAGGAGCTCCGTTGAGCTACAGGAACACCTCTATGTGGTGCATGTTTGTTTTGACTTATAATATGCTATAATATATCAGACAACAACTTGTCGTCTGTGTTATTGTTGTACTCAACGGAGAGTGTTTCCCACACCTGTCATAGTGTTGTCATATTTGCGAAATCTTTGACTCTTGATTAAACAGTGTGATGTGTCTATGTTTATAGGAATTCACTACAGGAAGTCGTGTGCGTCATCAGGGGCATGTCTGATTGCATCATCTGGATATCAACAGTTCTGCACCGGGAAGCTAAACTCCGTCTGTATCACCTGCTGCAACACACCACTCTGCAATGGCCCAAAACGCCGAGTGCTGTCCTGTGCACTCTCACTGTATCCCACTCTTCTCACAATCCTCCTGTTCACCTTCATGCAGCTCTATGTTTCCACCTACCCCTCACATTAACAGTCACCTTTCTTTCTCGCTGTCTCTCTCTCTCTCTCTCTCTCTCTCTCTGTCTGTCTCTTTTTCTTTTTCTCTTTTTACTATTACAAAGGGTCCTAAATTAACACTCATGTAAAATGTTAGTAACATTTAGTTTTGATCAGCAAATAACTTACTCGCAGGTTGGCTGGTAAATTTCGCAGAAGGTGTTAAATCATAAATTGAATTGAATTTAAAGACAGATAAACAGTCTACTTAAGTCAGTTTAATTTCTATAGTGCTTTTCACAATGCCTTTATATATTTGTCTGTAGATTCCCAGTGACAAAGAACCCAAAAGGTGTTAGAAAAGGATTATTTTGCTACAGTGGGCAATTCACCATCAAAGCTGTATTTTTTATATACACCATTGGCAGGAGTGACAAAATGAGTTTTTTTACCCTGCTGTTATGTGTCTGATGTAAATCATGATGTTAGAATTTTAAATTTAACCTTTCAGATACAGATACACAGAAACACTCTGATGTAAGATATTTATGTCATAGGCTTCTTAGAATGTGTGTGATGTCATCACTCACAAAAACACAGCCGTGGCCAAGCATTTCTGTGAGTGAGTGAAGCTGTACACCACATGACGAACATCAGAAATCTTCTGCTGGGCAGGAAATTCCTGTGTGTTCTACACTCTTATTATTCATTCTGCACCGACGTCAGGGTGTGATTTATTGTTCTCATCACATGTATAAACAGATGAACGGAGATTTTCAGTCTCACTGTCTGCCTGTTACTGAAGAGACTAGTTACTGTTATTGTTATGAAAATACAGAGCCATTTAATTTATATGTAAGCATCAATTGATCACACCATAAATGAAATTTTATATATATATATATATATATATATATATATATAATGACTAGCCTACAGTCAACAATAAATTGATTATGCAATTGTGTTATAATTTAGCAGTGGATGTGTTGCAGATTGTGAAGGCAGATTTACACATATAAGCTATATATTAATATATCAAAATAATTCATTGATATTACTATATATCAGCCATATAGCTGTAAATCTGGATGTATTTATATATTTAGATATGTGTTTAATAAATTCGAACATTTAAATGTAAATTCTTTAAAATCAATTTTAGAAACATTAATATATTTAAAGAGCAATTTGATCAATGTGCAATGCATCTCTTTATTTAAATAAACAGGACACAGGATACATTATGAACTGATGTATACTATGGTAACCACAAATTACAATAATAAACTAACAACTCTTACACATAAGTAAACCAAAACACGTTTTATCAACAGTAACACAACAAGATATGATAACTAGTACACATCCATCCATTCTTTCTCTATTGGCTTATCCCTCTTGGGGTCGTGGGGAGTACTGGTACCGTTCTCAGCTATCAGCCGAGACATGAAACACTCTGGATCAGTGGTCAGTCCATCACAGTGCTAAATTTTATACAGTTATGTTCATTTATAACCTCACACTGTCCATGTCATCAAGTGTGTTAACAAAACAAGAAGAGTGCTTCTTTTATGAAATCTGGCCCCTTATGATTTTCATAGGAAAATTGTGTCTAGAATTGTGTCTGTCTTTCAATATGTCTGAGGATTATAAATATATTCACATTTACAAATGTGTAATCGGATTTACAGCCATATTAAAGTTTTAGCAGAATTTAGCCAGTAAAACAAGTATGAAGGAAAGCAATTTATGGAACATTTAACAAAATCAAAAAATTATTGTAAGTGAAATATAAAGAGTCCACCCTTGTCAAATAAACAAAAACAACAGTTTTCAACTTCAAAACTTAAATCCAAAATCACTGCAGGAGAAAACTGTGATTTTGATGTTAGAAAATGTTAGAAAAGTGATACAGAGCAAACCGAAACAAGATCCCAGTTCCTATAAACTGTGCGTATTGTCTGTGTAGTTAGTAGATTGTAAGTTGACATAAGTTAGCTATCCTGAACTAATAAAAAACGTTTACTTTCAACACAAAGCATGACATCAGTCTTCCTGTTTGCCTTCATCTCTACTTCAATGAATTGCGTTAAACTACATAGCCACACTTCCACAGTCAAATATGTGAAGTGGACCAAACAGCCGCATAATGCAATATTCCTTGTAGATTTTGCTGACAACTTCCTAACTATAGCTATATATATATATATATATATACTAGTGGCAGGCGACAAATTGATATTTCAAGTATTTAAATTCTCACACCATAATAGTTTTTCATCAAACTACATTAAGAATCTTAATGTTATTAAATCATGAGCCAGCCATGTTTCATTAATATACTATCATCATCTGTATTATCTACCAAGTGATTGTGAAGGTCTCACTCAAACTGGTAGTTTGTTATTAAACCCAACAGTGAATATATTTTGTTTTCAGGAAAACTGAGTGCCCATTTCAGCTTAAATAAACAAAAGACAAAAGATTGCTTCTAATGGGAAATTGCTGTATTAGTGGATGCACTGACCATAATTTGTGTGTGTGTGCATGCATGTGAGAGAATGTGTGTGTGAGTTTTCAGACAAGAGCTTGTACGCTCTTTATAGGTCAATAATTATCACAACAATGTTGAAGGCAAAATGTACCAATAAGTCTATATTCCCAAATGAAACATCAGAAGACCACAAAACTAAGTGAGCTCATGCATCTTGTCATTCTAATTTTGTATTGATTGGGCAACAGGTAGCACTTCAGCAGTTATAAATGTTAAAAATGATTACATTTCTACGGTAAAGTACTAGAATTTAGTAAATTTACATCTCTGTTTTAGGTGCTTACAGGCTTGCTAAATAATACATTCTATTCTAATACAATCTATTTAAATCATTATATTATGTATTATTTGGTCCTGAACCTGAATAATGTTCGTATTGTAAATAATATTCCTGTATTTTGTGTAAATGGATGTTTAAATTCACAAATACTTTTAATATTTAAAAGTATAAACTAAGTTTTACCAATGTCTGATTTTCAATGTTCATTTTAAATGATCAACCATTTTATCTTGCAGTTATGCATTTTGTCCACTAGAGAAACTCACATGACAATAAGTCTTTTTAATATATTTAATATATATTTTTATAATGACAACATATTGTCTTGTAACCTCTCCTTTTATTTAATTAAAACAACTTTAATTTAATTTAAGTCACAATATTGACATTTAAATTAGGCGTTTACCTTTTTTTTTGTTCCAACTGTAAAGTTGATGGGGAAATGTTTTTTTTTAGAAATTGTTTTAAAAATGTATATGATCATTTAGATGACATTTGTATACATTTCCATATGGACTATAAAATCACTCCTACGTAATACATAATATCTTTTTGCACATACAGTCAAAGTTCTTAAAGTGCTTGAACCCTGATAATTGCTGCTTAAAGGTATATTTATTATATTACCACTTTCATCACACTTTCATACATTTTCTTCATTTATATTTGTTGTTTTATCATTTTGAGAACTGAATCTGAAATGTGTGTGTGTGTGTGTGTGTGTGATAAATATGATTATATATTGTCTACTGCAACACAAGGGTGAGTCTCTGTCTCCAGCAGTTTACTGTGAAACCATATTTTTATTAGTAACACATTGTTTGTGTGTAACCTTTATGTATTATTATTATTAACACTATCTATCTAGCTTCAGCGCATTTCACAAGTGTTTCAGGAGCTGGCGTACCTGCTGAATCTGCGGCTGACTTTCAATGTCAGGAACAAAGCACAAAGTCTCATGGGTTTCAACTCCCATAAAGTTTAAAAGTTAATGCATATTCACTTTGTGGGTTTCGAAGGTGAGAGAAAAAGTGGATTAAGTCCTTCTGTAAGCCTCACTTCCCGATTTGAAGTGCTCTAGTGACAGATGCTTAGTGGTCATTGTGGTCTTTAGCCTCTTTTTTAGAACTCCTGACTCCCATACCGGACTGACTCAGTTTAAGCACTGCTCAGAGCGGGTGTAAGATTCGTTATACTTTGACAATAGAACAATTATTGTTTTTTTAATAACAATCTTGACATGTGACAAATGTGAGACATTGTAGCTTGATTTTTTTTATTAATGTTTTTTTTATCAGACAGATATTAAAAACTCAACACATTAAAAAAAACTTAACAATAAAAAAACATTTTTTAAACATTTCGTATAGCAACGCAGAGAAACAACCAAGGATTCTACCCGAAGCCAGCAATATGCCAGTCAAAAGCACTATGCGCTCCTCCACACACTTGTGTTTAAAACAGGTTACAATACGTCTACGCTTGTCTGAATCGTTGTTTCACATGGAAGTCACAACACGTGGAAGTTACCACTAGGTGTCACAGTGGAGACGGGGGTAAGATAGTTCCGAACTTTTGGTTCAACTGTTACAAGGATTCACCACTAATGAACAGTGATTGAGATCACTGATGATGGAGATCACTGATGATGGAGATCCTCAAAACTGACCAAAAGCTTCCGAAATATTAGCTGAGACGTGAACTCTTCGCTCACTCAGCAGGCCCACTTTGAAGGGATCGTCACTCCTAAATGACACACACACTGACGCGCGTGGGGCGCTCAGTGATGACGTCACAGCGAGCGGAAGTGACCGAGAGTTCCAGAAAGAGCGGCGGATGCACGAGACACACAAATATCACAACGGATAAAATCAACCAAACCAACGCAATAACCGAAAAATAGCGGAATACAGGCACACGGCGATCATCCTTTCCTGTGACTGTCCATTATGACGACGATCGATTACAGTGTTTGGGATCATATCGAGGTTTCTGATGATGAAGATGATACACACCCTAACATCGACACGCCCAGTTTATTCCGCTGGAGACACCAGGTACATTTACACACGTTTGCTGAGGACACACACACACATCTGTCTCATTGACTTAAAGTGCTTTCAGAGCACACTGGTGATCTGGTTTTCATTTCCCGCAAGCTGAACGTGTGCCCCGGAGCACGGTCAAAACACACACTCACAACATGAACACACTGAAATACACACTGAGTGAGGTCGTTACATAGACTACCATTGATTTTATATCAGGCTAATGATTCTTTTAGCCCCCTAACCCTCATTTAGATTTAAATATAAACTTAATTTGACTGATTTATGATTCTTTTCAGTAAGGACCAGTATAATATCTCATAAGTTGTTTGTCATGATGTTTCACTATGTTAGTGAGGACATATGAATTTTAGTATAGCTAAACCTGTACAAACACACAACACAGATACGCGCTCACTCACTTATACACACACAAGTTTTATTTTTGTGTTCTCCATGACTTTTGCTTTGGGACGATCACACAGGGTCCTGAAACATTTCACCTGTTTCTTTCTGCCTCAGGCACGGGTGGAACGGATGGAGGCTTTTATGAAGAAGGGTGAAGAGATCGAGAAGAGCCTGACAGAGAGTAAGAGAAAGCTGGCAGAGGTGCAGCGTCGCGTGCAGGAGCTCAGCGCCGTCTCCATAGAGGACAGCAAAGCAGAACTGGCCAGAGCTCAAGCAGAAGAGAAGCAGATGAAGAAGGAGGAGAGATTGTGGGAAAAGAAGATGGAGGAGCACCGTTTGGAGGAGAAAAAGATGCCCTGGAACGTAGACACTCTCAGTAAGGAGGGATTCAGTAAGGTGTGTTGCGCTTAAAACACAACACTACTGCTCTAAGGGAACAGTTCACTCAGAAACATCACTTCTCTCACCTTGTTGCATATGCACATTGCAAAAAATATTTTCATTAACAACATCTTTAAAGGTTAGTTCACCAAAAAAATGAGGATTCTGTCATTAATTGCTCACACTGATGTCATTCCACACGCATAAGACCTTTTGTTTATCACAAGTTAACACAAATTAAAATATTTTTGATAAAATTCGAGAGCTTTCTGACCTCCCATAGACAACAATGCAACAGACACTTTCAAGACTCAGAAAGGTGATAAAGATTTTGGAATAAATGGTCCATGTGACCACAGTGGTTCAACAAAAGACTTTATTCAACATTTTCTTCTGTGTTATTCTCTGATGCACGTTCATTAGAGCACCACGGCACGGGTGTTGTTCTGACGAAGAACCCTGAATCGCTGCATTGTTTACAAGCAGAGAAAGATGCACATTCTACATAAAACAGTCTTCCCAAATATGTCTGCAGCTGTCGACATAGAGGGTTACTTGCAGTTTTTTGCTATCTGGGTTCATTGTCAGACTGGGTTCTGTGTCAGACTGCAGTGAGTTTGAAAACTGAGTAACAGCTGAAGTGTTCTTGTTGAATGTACACACCACTGATGTTTTATAGCAGTTAATCATTCTGTAATGAAATCGGTCACTGCACGAGTGTGGGGCAATGATGACAGAATTTTAATTTTTAGTGTGGCTTTAGGGTGAAAAGGATGTAAGCTATTGGGGAAACATTACAGTACGCCTGCATGATTAATCATTTTTTAACCGAAATCACGATTTAAAAGGATGCAATTTTCGAATCGCAAGAGCTGTGATTATTTCGGTAACATGCATTCATGTGGTTCTTGACAGTTTGATTCCTGCATATTTTACGTTTCAAGAAGAGTTTAACCTGTAGGGACATTTTAACACTGCATGTGCTGATTAAATGAGCACAGAACGCCATTTGAAAAGACGAGCATTATATTTATGCAATTTAATATAATTAAATATAATTTAATTATATACATTTTAACACACTATAAAAATTTTATTTATACAGTGTTCCTGTAGCTTAGTTGGTAGAGCATTGCGCTAGCAAGGTTGTGGGTTCGATTACTAGACAGCACATGCACTGAGAAAAATGTATAACTTGAATGAACTGTATGTCGCTTTGGATAAAAGCGTCTGCCAAATGCATAAATGTAAATTTGTTAAGTTAACTTTATTCAAGATACTGTAGTTATTTTCTTAATTTGTTATGACAGATGTTTGCATTTGTCATAACAATTTAAAATAGTACATTGCATTTTAAATCGCAATTTTAATTGGAAAAATCACAATTAGATTTTTCACCAAATCGTGCAGCCCTACATTATAGCTGTATGTATGCATGCAGCATGCATTGTATTGTGCAAAATAAGTAATTAATAAATACATGTTAAAAGAAGATTTGTGTTGATCTGTACATAAAGATTGTGATTAGCTGATAGCAGCTGTCTCTTGTGTTTCTTAGAGTGTCGTCAACATAAAGCCTGAGTCCAAGAATGAGACGGAAGAGGAGAAAGAGGAGAAACACAAATCTTTTGTGGAGAAATATGAGAAACAAATCAAACACTTTGGTAAGCTCCTGTACTTTCTCTTTATGTCTGTGTTCCTGTAGCTCAGCGGGTAGAGCATTGTGTTAGCAGCGCAAAAGTTGTGCACATGTACTAATAAATTAAATAAAATTTTATTTATATAGCACTTTTTGCTACGTTACATTGCTACAAAGCAGCTGTACATTTAAAAAACACAGAACAAACGTCAGCCATGTTAATGGTAACGTCTGCCTAATGCTTGAATATAAATGTGTCTGTGAGTGTGTGTCTGTGTGTCGTCAGTGTTACTTGTGTTGCAGCTTTACTTTGTATCTAAATCATTCTCTGCATTTTCACTCTCAATATTGATTTAATTTTAGTGTAGTTTGTTGCTCTGAGCAATCGTAGTACACTTAACAGCACACTTCATTGTCAGCACACATCGTTTTTGTCTTACATAAGTCACAATGGAGAAAATCATCTGACAAATAAGTTCATTAAATTGTTTCATGTAGAGAGGCAGAAAATGGTTCTGATTAAAATACTGAACTTTTTGATGCCCAAAGTCAAACGACTTAAAAAATGAATTTCAGGATATTAAAGGAAATAAAAAATGTGTTAAATTGGATGTTATGTTGTGTTAGCTTTGAGCCCTAATGTTGGATACACAGACACACAGGAAACAACAATCTGGAAAGCAGCATTATCTGTCATCTCTATAAATCATACCCCAGACCTTTTGTGGCTTAAGTGTAAAGTTTCATTGCATAGCAGTGTTATACAGACGCATGTGTGTGTGTGTGTGCAGGAATGCTGCGGCGATGGGACGACTCTCAGAAATATCTGTCTGATAATCCTCACCTGGTGTCCGAGGAAACTGCTAATTACCTGGTTATCATGTGCATTGACTTGGAGGTGGAGGAGGTAATGTGTGTGTTTCTGTTGAGATGTTTTTTTTTTTACTTAATAAATTTGTAAATTGTGTATGCTAAGGAGGTGCGTGACTGATGAGTGTGTTTGTTGCAGAAACACGCTCTCATGGAGCAGGTGGCCCATCAGACCATCGTCATGCAGTTTATTTTGGAGCTCGCCAAGAGTCTAAAGGTGGATCCACGAGGCTGTTTCCGCCAGTTCTTCACCAAAATCAAGGTTTGCGTATGGGTATGTGTATGAGGGTTGTAAGTTAAAACAGGGTTGGACATAGCTGTGTTTTATTCCTGCAGACAGCAGATCAGCAGTATCAGGATGCGTTTAATGACGAACTGGAGTCATTTAAGGAGCGTGTGCGTGGCCGAGCAAAAATTCGTATCGAGAAGGCCATGAAAGAATATGAGGAAGAGGAGCGCCAGAAGCGTTTGGGCCCCGGGGGTCTGGATCCTGTGGAGGTGTATGAGTCTCTGCCTCCGGTAAGACCCCATGCTACACAGTCCTAACTCACCCAAATGCTAACCCATACACAGTGTTGTCATACTAAATCAATTAAGGTTTTATTAATGTCCTTGATATCAAGGTTAGTTCCTACTGTCCTGCAAACGACACCCTATTGCCTGATGGTGATCTGCCTGATCATATCTGTGTCTCTGATTGCAGGAGATGCAGAAGTGCTTTGATGAGAAAGACATTCAGATGCTGCAGGACCACATCAGCAAAATGGACCCGACGGTCAGTGTCAATTAAACCGATCCTGGAATATGGAATATGTTGTTTGATGATGATGATGGTTTTAATTATAGCATTATGTATTATGTAACGACTGTAGCACGTTGACTGTAGTGCGACAATTGTGACAATTTGTAATTGTGATAATTGTGTTGTCTAGTGTAGTGTTTTGATTTTGTAGTTGTGATTGCATTGGCTGATGTGATGTTTTGATTGTATTTGTGATGATGGTGTTGTCTAGTGTGATGACGTTTTGACTGTGGTGTGGTGATTTCAAGTTTAATGTGATGATTCTGTACAGACTGATGTGCTTTCTTGCCTTTGTAATTGTAATAATTGTGTTAACTCTTTTCAGGAGGCAAAATACCACATGAAGCGCTGCATTGACTCGGGATTGTGGGTTCCAAACTCGCGAGCAGATGAGGATGCAGATAAAGATCCAGAGGAAGGAGACGAGCCCCAGTATCAAGAGCTGAAGAAAGAAGATCAGTGATTCTCTCTCAAGAATTACCCCTGTGACCCTTGAACCTGCCCCTCCCTGAAGCTCACACTGAAGTCATTGTGTCTTTATGGAACAGAACCACCCCATCTCTATCAGATTACAGTGAATGAAGTCCCAGACTAAGAGTGCGTATTTGTCTAATGTCCAACATGATTATTACCTGTCAGTGGGGACTTTGGCTGATGGGTAATACATGCCAAGCTTTGACACACATCTCTTCCTGTATTTCATTATTTTGAGTAAAAGCAGTCTGTACAGTCAGTTGTTGATGCAAAATAAACCCCAGCAGGATGACTAGGACAGATAGGAGTTTCAGATGTTGTTTCATCTTTCAGGAGTTCATTTTGGAGTTCTGACAGACTGACTGAACATTACCCTGATTACTACATGGCTAATTTCCCCATAAAAGGAAACAATATTGGTTTGATAAAATATTTTATTGTTTATGTGTGGTGTGAATATTGAGCAATAGATATTTGGCTGATTGGCTAGCAGTACTGGCTTCACAAACATGCGCTTCACTAATAACTGAACACAATTTCATATTCTTTATTCAGGATAGAAAATATGAGAATGGACTGTGTTTTATCATTAGGTTTCTTCGGTTTGTTTAGAAAGACAAGTGTTTGGCAGTGCTGGAGGCTCGGCAGTGTAGAAAATAGTCACATGAAACACTATTAGTTGACATGAGATTCAGTTGTTAAATTGTTTTTCACTTCTGCTTTGGTTTAAGAATGTTTTCTGTCCTAGTGCTGTATGTAATTTTTGTTTCAGATAAAAACATTGGGCTGATGAGAAATATTTGAGTGTCATGGACTAGTGTGTGTTTTTGTTTGGGAGATGCTTTAATTCACATCTACACTCAGACTATATACATTTTAGAGTTAGTGCTGCTTTGCAGCGCACCAGATTTCCAGGCAACTATGGAAAGTAATTAAAATGCCACAAGGCTTTGATAAAATAATATTTTGGGCAAAACTAGTTCTTACTAAACCACTTCTGTTAATAGTGTTGAAGTCATATACAATTGATCAAAAAATAAAATACTGGAAAAATATACATTTTATATACAAAGTATCTATAAGGTAAATTTTACAGTTGTATTTATCAAAAAAATGTCATGACGTAAATCTGGCTATACAGCATAATCTGCTTGGTTACACTTTTTAAAATGTAACACTATTAAATAGTCTTTACGTAACATTACTGCAAGAATGTTTTTGATAACTTTTGAGAAAATGTTAGCTAGTATTCTGAGAATGTGCCAATAGCTTCAATTTACATTTAATTGTATAGCGCTTTTCACAGTACATATGGTTTTAAAGCTGCTTTACAGAAAAATGAAAGATGAACACCGTCGGTAAAATGGTGTAGATGATGCAAATTGGCTAATATAGTGTATGCATTAAAGCAGTAATGACAAACATCTAAAGTCCTTGCGGAGGTTGTCGTGTTTACAATGGGTGATCGGAAGTAATTTAAGATACTGGATCAATATTGTAGCTGGTGTGATCTGTAGAAACCCCGGGATAGGTATCACGAGATAGAAATGGGAGGAAATAAAGAATTACTAGTGTAGCTATAGTTCGTAACATTAATAGCCAAGGTAATCATTAGCATTTTATCCAATGTAATTAGAACAGTGGTTCTCAAACTGGGGGCCACCAGATGGCGCATAAAAATTTATAGTAAAGGAAATTATTTCAAAACCTTTACCTGTATGCAATCAGGATTGTCCTTTGTAAAACATTGTATTGAAAAAGCAGAAATATTTAAAAAATAATAAAATATTTTATTATACACATTTTTAATATTCAACATTTGAGAAATAAGGCTACAAAGAGAATTGATGCTCCGGCATTGTATAGTCATTTGGTTTTGGTATAATCCAAAATCGTAAGTTTGACAATGTTTTCGTCATGAGTTTTCTTTTGGGGGGGCCACAAAAGGATTCACCTTAAACACGGATTCACCTCCTGCTGAAAAAGTTTGAGAACCACTGAATTAGAATATTAGGTTTTGGAATGTAAATGCTTGGCTAGAAATGTCTTTAATCTAGATCTGAATTTGGAGAGAATGTTTAATACCTAACCAGTATCAGGAAGGCTGTTTTAGAGTTTAGGAGCCAAATATAAAAATGCTCTACCTACTTTAGTGGACTTTCTGATTCAAGGTACTGCCATAAAGTTGAGAGTTTTGTGATCTTAAAGAGCACGGTGGTGCATAGTAACCCTTTTAAGGCTAGCTGGAAGAGTCTTGGGACATAGCCCAGGCGTAGAGAGTAGTTAATACATAATATTGAGAATAGCATGTAGTATGAACTCATACGTTTATGCAGCTCTTTCAGTACTGTTTGTAAAACACTGCAGTTTTACTTTTGAGGCAATTATTTTCGAGAGTGAAATGTCAGACGCAGTCATAGGTTGTATATTTATAATTGTATAAATGGTTTTGGTAATACAGAAGATGGTATGGTTTTGATTTTTTGCTGAAAAAATTAAATCAGCACTAAAGTGTGACGCATGCTCTGTTCAGATGACATTTGTTTAATCTGGCCACTGCATTAAAAACATTGGATTGTTTTTATTTCTATGTGAAGTGATTTGTTATGTACTGTATCAATAAGCACAGCGTGGCATTATGGCTGATTTAGTTACATTTTATTGAATCAGCAGCTTTTATACACTATTAAACTAAATGCTCACTGTACATTAATAACAAATTCTGATAAATAAATAGGAAAATGTTTTTGTTTATTTTATTAAATACAGAAATCAATGTTCTAGAGCATTCTGAAGACGGACACGGACCTCCTGTTCTCCCAGAGATACCATAATCTCCGCCACACTGGGACCTTGCTGCAGACAGACATCAGGTAATAACACTCAGAAGCTGTTCTTTTCAACACCAGCATTTTTATTGTGTGTGTGGGTTACCTGTTGTGCGCTCAGTGCTAGTCTCAACACTCTCATCAAGCTGCTGTATTTAGTTTTCTTTAGTTTGCTACTGATCAGTTTCAGCTCAGAATTTAACAGCTCAGTGGACATCTGTGTCCTTTGACCCCCAACCAGCCTAACAATCACAATACAATAATAAATGCAAAACACAAGCTGTATTACTGAGGACCTTGCAGATGCAATGGCTCTCATACTAAAACACTATTTAAAAAAAAACAACCTCTAAACATAAACCTCACACAAACTATTACTAGATGAAAATAATAGTACTGTTTTGACAATTTAATAGCCTTTTTAATGTTTTAGTGTCAAAAAATGTTCTTTATTGCAGAAAATAAATAAATAAAACAACATTTACATATATTTTTATTCAAAGTATTTAAATTAGGACTCACTGTATGGCAGCTGTTATGATATTTGCAGCCTCTGAAGTTACTTCCTCCAGCTGTTGTCGGGAGACTTGTGGGCGGAGCCACAAATATGAATACACAGTACCCAGCAGCTCCTTTACTGAACTGATGTGTCCCTAAAACACATATGGGGTTTTTATTTACCTCAAGAAGTGAGCTAAATATGACAAAGCTGTGAGAACAGTGAGCACATCTGGGACCAGTGAGGTACAACAGTCATTTTAGGTTTAGTTGTCTTCCAAAGGGTTTGAGGTAGTCTGTAGCTATAATTCATTAAAAGAAAAAAAGACATGGGACATTCTCATTTACAAATAGATACATACACGGACTCCTGTGTGCTGATGCTCCCATACCTTCCTGAGCTGCAAAACTCTCTGAATATATTGTGGCTCTAGAACAGCACGGTCAACAATTTGAGATCCAAATTCGTGAAGAACAAACTGATGCAGCTGGTCTACTAGCACTGAACAATTCTTCTCATCCTCAATCCTGCGCTGAAGATGAACCCTCAAATTACAAACACACACACGTCATTAATAAACCCCATTATGTGCTTCTGTTAGTCCAAAAATCAAGACGTTTTACAGACTCCACATTTGCACTGTATTTGTTCTACACAATGACATGTCTCTCTCTGCCCTCCGCTGTTATTTAGTGGGTGAATTTTACAGCTGGTGATTGTAAATTTGTTTAATAAACCTCTGTAGGAATCAATACACAACATACAAAACAAACATCTGACTGTTGGGTCCTTAATAATTTTCTGTTAGGTGTAATTCAACCGGTTACAGTCACCTAAATTAAAACCGCTGTCAGTTACTAATACAAACATGTTGTGCAAATTTAACCCCAACCATACCCTGCCAGGCTAGAAACCAACCAGAGAAATGTCCATCTCTTTTCTGGAGTTATTGAAATGCTGGATGCTGTTGGTGGCCGGGAGATGCTATTACATGATAGGTTGTCCTGATGTGATGTGCTATTTTATCTAAACACCACATACCTGTTGAAATCGGCTAATTTGTCCAGATCCAGCAGAGCGGAGTGAGTTGTGATCCTGGAAATGTTAAACTCATATATTAATTCATCCAGGCATCGACCAATACGGTTACCTGCCAAACAAAATGCAAACAACATTATATCCAAAAACAACTGTCACTATGTGTAACCACAATTGCTTTAAAACGTTCACATTAGAAAAAAAAGCACAGTTTTAACAGGTATTTTGGTAGATTATTTAAATGTAACTTCCAGATTTTTAGATTATCAGCTCCCATAATGAAATCAACAGTGAAGATAATTGGTTTACTGGGTCTCTGTCATTGTTAACCTGACAAAGAGTTGTTAAGAATTGTTTGTTCTGTTTAAATGCCATTTACTACGCACTGCAAACGTACACTCCTAATGGTAAACTTCTTAAGCACTGCGACAATACAGACACGGGAACAAATTGTTCTGCACTCACATAATAATCACAGTTTTGCTATTTTGCATTTCCAGCTTTTGCTAGAACCTACTTACAATGAAAGTAACTCAAAATTCATTTTGAGTTTGTTACACTGTTCTACCACAATTATGAAACTGACAAGAAAAGCAAAGTTACCTTCTTACAAAGGCTGACTTTCTGTCTGCTTTTATTAATGACCCGTGACACACTCACTGTTAAATCCTGACCCCGCATGAGTCACCATGTCCAGCAAGGCCTCAGAAAACACACCCTGCTCTCTAAAGCGCTGGATGAAAATATCTCCCTGCCTTTTAGACAACTTGCTACCATCAGGGTTGAGCAGAAGAGGAAGGTGAGCGTAAGTGGGCGGAGTCCAGCTCAGAGCTCGGAAGAGCTGCAGGTGTTTGCTGGTGGAAATCAGCCACTCTGAGCCGCGCAGAACGTGACTGATTTTCATGTAATGGTCGTCCACCACATTTGCCAGGTGGTACGTAGGGAAGCCATCAGCCTTCAATATGATCGGGTCGCCCTCCACCGCTGACACCTCGTGCTTGTTCCAACCGAAGATCAGATCCTGAAACGGCTCTGCATGCGTGTCCAGTTTGAAGCGGATGACGTGCGAGACTCCCCGCGCCAGCTTCTCCTGGATCTGCTCTGGGTGCAGGTGTCGACACCTGTTATCATAACTGAGACAGAGGAAGAGGAGTTCTGTTATGTGTGTCTACAGATAGAGGTCTTGCGAGCTGCCTGCTTAGACAACACTGCAGCAGAGAGAGCTTTTAGTGGTACTTTACAAGGACAATAGATAGAAACCAAGGATTTGCTCAAGCTGAGAAAAACTGTAATATTGGGTACAGTGTACTCTGACATAAGCATCTGTCAACCAATAAGAATGTAGTAAGGGCAGAGTTAGAAAAATCTAATGTGCTTTGATAAAACTGATCTTCCTCAACACTAAAATGCATCTTATGTATAACTATACTAAATTTACCAAACCATGCACAGCTTCAACTAGTCAATTATTGTAATTGAACAAGGAGTCTGACATTTTTTGTGATGGTGATTTTAAACCCAGACACAATGCTTATATTACTAAAGGCTGTGCTTTATTCTGTTCACAGTCAAACTCCTCTCTGAATTAAGACAATCACTGTTACGTGGCAACGTTTTGAGCAACGTTACAGCTGTTATACAGTTGTTACACAGGTTTGTGTCTGCTGTAAATTTTCTGGAAACGAATGCGGAGTCTTTCACTTCTAGATGTTCAACTAATATGCAATGAGGCAAATATTACTCTAAAAACCAAGGACCTTGTCCTTCTGTTGATCTGTGTCAGAGCATTTCTTATGGGCTCATTTTGTGGCTTAAAAGAATATAATAATAATGTCCATTTATCTGTTAGTTTTTCTATTAATGGCCTCTATTTATATCAGCAAGACACCAACTACACATTGACTAGTTAATAGTCCTGACCAGTTACTCAAACTATTCGACAACTAATTGATTATAAGGTTACTGAAGCGTGTGGGGATTTGTGTGTTTACCGTGGTACATGGCCACTTCTTTGAGCCTCTTTCTTCAACAGCTCCAGCCTCTGATTGGAGCAGAAGCAGTAGTAGGCATGTCCCGTGTGCAGCAGCAACGATGCAGCTTGTGAGTAAAATTGCAGCCTCTCAGACTGAATGTATGGCCCGTAATCGCCTCCTCGACGGCTGCTTTCATCTGGTGGGATTCCTGCAACACACAGGTGATGAGATTCCTGTGCAAACAGTCCTCCCCAACCGCACCAGATCATTAAACCACATTAGACACATTATATCAGCTCCGAGACGCGGGCGCGCGCGCACCTGCCCACTCCAGCATGTCTTCAATCGCGTCCGCGGCTCCGGGCACGAGGCGGCTCCGGTCCGTGTCCTCGAGGCGCAGAATAAACACGCCGCCGCGCTGTTTGGCGAACAGATAGTTATAAAGGGCCGTACGGAGCCCGCCCAAGTGCAGGAACCCTGAACATTCACAAAAACCATCAACTGTTCATTGTATTATTTATCAATGTTTTAACCTATCAATTCTACAGTTAAGTATATTTGCTTATACACGTTCATGTTTAATTTGCTTTCTTTTATATAATTTATATGATCTGTCTGTTCATGTGGCATTTTTTCTTACCTGTAGGACTCGGAGCGAATCTGACGCGTGTACACGCGCTTCTGCTCGCCGCACGCAGAATCCAACGCGCTTTCCTCAAAAAACAGCCGAACATTTTCATCCATTGAATTAAAGAACATTCACAAAACGGGATTTCAGATGACACCGGACATGCTCTACAACGTGCACTGTTAAACTTCCTGATTACAAAATATTTCAAAATAAAAGTTGAAAAGTCATAAATTCTACAGGTTTAAGATTTATAGTGAGGTGTGTGCCTTGCCAAATCATGTCCAATCAATGTAATTTACCACAAGTGAACTTGTGATAAATTACACGTGGACAAGGTGTAGAAGCATCCCAGCAACCATCAAGAGAAATAAGAGAGTAAGAGAAATGAGACTAGTGTTAGGCTAACTTATGCCAATGTGATATTTCATTTCTTTTTAATACATTTACAGATGTTTCTAAAATTCTTTTCACCAAATATCTTCTGCTTCTATTTAGCTAGTGTGAGTTTACGAAAAATGTGTTGTCTTTATAAACAAAATATTATTGTACTTGGGCAGATACATGTTTATTTGCAAACCAAATATAAAACTTAGAGGAAGTAGTTTTCATTTTCTAAACTTTTTTATATATTTTTATTTATATTTATATTTAAAAGCGTCTGCCAAGTGCGTAAATGTAAATTAGTGTTTCATTAGCTCCTCCTCCATTGCCGTAGTTACTAGTTGTTTTCACCTGTTTCTGGTTTAGTTAATCTGTGTATATATACACACAGCTTTTGTTTGGCTCTTTTTTTGTCTGCGATTTGCGATCTAATGGACTCCGGGTATATATATA
>JAZGTI010006888.1:0-22602 GCA_036877585.1 Botia kubotai | reverse complement strand
GTAACATTACACAGCACTTGCACAACAATAAACAAGATTCACAACGTTTGGATCATACACAAAACAACAAATTTAGCGAAGGTGCACAGGTCGATAAACAAAGCAAATATGCTGCATGTCTACACTCAAATACACCTCACATTTTCTCAGTGGACAAATCATTCTTTAAATATATATTTATATATGTACAGCACTAGGAATGCAGTGCTGCATGTATTTGTGCACGCATGAAATGAATGTTGCATTTCAAAACCTTCCTCTTGACAATAAACGGATTACAGGCAACACTTAAATAGCCCACCTACATCCTGGAACTGTGCCAAGTGGATTTCTCTGAAAATGGCTTTAGAGGGCGACCCTTCGGCTTTCATCACTGTGACTGAACATCTCAATAGGCCAGGCAACTCAGAATACTAAGTGCTCCAGAAACAAGTATGGTGCAATTACATTATAACAGTAGTCCTGTTCTTTACAAGTTACGTAATCTGATTATGTTTCAGATAAACAGAGGGATTGTACAGTAGTATAGGTATAAGGGTACAGACGAGTGTGATAGACAAGACAAGTGTGTGTGTGTGTGTGGTTTACCTAACCATATATTGAGGACAAATTGGTACCCAAAAGTCAGCACAGCCTCCTAGGGAGGCCCTCATTTGTAAAAACACTATAAAAATATAGTAAATAAAGATTTTTTTAATTGTAAAAATGCAGAACGTTTGCTTTTAGGGTTAGTGTGGGTTAGGGTTAGTTTACAGTGTTTATAATTAGCTGTGTATAAGTTTATGGAAACCTCATTTAGAAGTCCTCATTTAGATAGATAAGTAAATATATATGTGTGTGTGCGCGCGCGCGCGATTGCAAGAAACTCTCAGCCTGCCTCTTAAAAATTAATAAAATGGCCTGAATTAATGCTTGAAGCGGTGAATAATTTAACGGCTGACTTTTAAAAAGAGAAGAGCACATCATTTGGCATTGGAGGCCTGATCTGTCATTACACACGCTCATCGTGGAGATGATAAATCAATAGACTCTCACCACCTCTACACCTACATTTTTGTGTGTAATTCTGTTTGCAAGGAGAGTAGGGGAAGGATTACGTAACGTTACCTTTTTCTCTTAATGATTGTACGCGTCTGCCGGCATCTATCATGTACCGTTTGTGTGGATCAGTTCAAATTGATTCCAATTAGCGCATTTTTATTAAAATCACAACGTGCATGTTGGAGTGTTTATCAACACCGTGTGAATACTGGTGTTCACACTCTGTGCGCAAATTTAGTTCTCAGACGCGTGTCGGAATGTGTGTCATATTTAGAGCTCGAGTTAAATAACACAGAAGCACAAAGTTCAATAGGACATGCTTAGACATTTTTCTGCATGACAGAAACTGTACTCTATGTCTGACTAAAATAACGGGGAGGTTTGTTTATTTATGTCCTCATGCTATAATTGTGGCTATCGCAGTATTTGATCATAAAATGTGACTGGCAGATAATGTTTTGCATAGCCGTTTGAGAAACATGATCATTCTGGGCTGCACACACACACACACACGCTTGGTTTATGTGCAGAGTTCCACGCTGAGCTGGAGTCCACATAGTTTTCTGTTGCCACAGCAGTAACTCAGCTTTCACTATTATAATTCACGGCTATTTACAGCCAGAAGGACAAGCGAGCTGGGCCTCCTGCAGCCAACTCAGTCCTTGACCTTACACCCACCACCCCACCTCAGCCCCATCTCTGTACACCCTCCCCCAGCCCACTCGCTCTATCAGTGAAAGGCCCATATGTCTTGTGCTGGCTATGGGCCAAAGCAGTGACTTTCCCTTTGAAGGTAGCTGTCCACTGACTGCTAAGAACGTTGTGCCATTCTGAGTCATTACGCAATCCCTAATGCCATTCAACACCTACATAAACAGACTGGGCAGCTTGTTCACGGGTACATTTACTGTGCCAAGTTTTATGTAAGCAGTGTGTGTGTGTGTGTGTGTGTGTGTGTGTGTGTGTACCACTACATGAACAAATGGTTGTTTATGCAAACGTATTGGCACAGCACTGTGTATATTGTTTCTGGGAAGTTTAACACAAGATTAGCTTATCCATTCCTTAGATTCTAGTCTGTTAAGTTTTTATAAAATAAAAAAATACGGTGCTTTATACAAAATCACTGAAAAGTGGAGCTTGCCAGCTGAGCTGTGTGTTTTGTCTGACATTTTTGTCATACATACATACATACCGACTGTCATACAGACAGTATTACCCATACAGTGGGTAATTTGGTGTTTATTTTATGATGGCGTCAAACAAATGGTTTGTTTACTAGTGATGTCACTGATCTTACTACACCGCCGAGGCATGCGCACACAAACTACTGGAACTCCTTCCACCTCCGCTGGTGAATGTGTCAGAATGCATGGCCAAAAATACACTAACATGCCAGGACATGTTTCTGGTTGTGATGCGCAATAATATCAGTATAGAATGCGAGAGATGCATGGGAGCGCATTAGATGCACACGCATGTGCATGCCTTATCTAACGGGCACACATTCTCCGACGAAACACTTACCTTCCAACCAGCAGAGCTGTTGCTGTCGCCTTTGTCTTTAAAGTACGGGACGCTTCGCACCATCCAGTCATATATCTGAGACAGCGTCAGTCTTTTGTCTGGGGCGCTTTCTATGGCTTTAGTAATAAGGTCTGCGTAGGACAGGTTGCCCCAGGCGTTTCTCCGCGAGGAGGTCTTCCTGGGAGTTTGCTGCTGGCTGCCCGGGCCGCTCGCCCCTGGACTCGCCGTGTTTGTGGAAGCGAGCTGAGAGGAAAGTGGAGAGCCCGCGTTCTCCTGACCGCTTGCTGTATGCAGTCCATCGGCCAGGCCCGGGCTGCCGCTGTCCTCTCCATCACCCACGCCATTGGCATTGATCGCCATTGCGCTGTCATCCTCATCGTCCTCTTCCTCAGGAATTATGTCAGTGTCTTTGGACGCTGGCTTCGCGGAGCTGGACTCCGGCAGTGGCCAAGTGCATGATCTTGGACGTTTTTGTGGCTCAAAATCTGGATCAATAGCAACGTCCAGAGCGGACAGCGGCTCCAGGGTTGTCTCTGCCATTGTGTCTACCAGCCTTCTTTGTCGCTCCTCTTTACTCACTAGTTCAGAGTTAGATAGGCAGTGGGACGCGGTCACAGTCGCATTCCATGAATGCGTCTCTACGCTTTAATGGTGCTTAACGCTACTAGAGCGACTAGTGCAACAATTAAACTTGAACAGCCCTCCCTGTGTTTCACAAAGACAAAAATATAACACACACTTACTAAGCGACATAAAATATCTCAATCATCATAAACAACTGAACGTTTTGTTACTATTAACTAAATCAGTTACTATTTACCTCACAAAAATAACTACTATATTAACAACAAATAGTTACTATATTAATGAACAACGCGTAAAATACAAACATTACAATATACAAATGCAATATGCATGCAACGCAAAGGTCATGGGTTCGAATCTCACGGAACGCACATACCGATGAAACGTACGACTTGAACGCCCTTGTAAGTCGCTTTGAATAAAAGCGTGTGCCAAACGCGTAAACGCAGTGTTAAAAAATGAATGCATTAGCGTATGTGATTGTACAGTCATTTGCATACGCACCATTCACCTAGATCCGCTGTGTTCCTCCTCGCTTGTGTGTCGCACTCTCGCTCACTTGGTGCACTGATGTAATACAACTATATCTCTCCAGCGCACTTCGCCAGTAGCCAGGGACAAAGCGCCACAACGCCACCGCACGAAACCATCACAAGCAGCAAGTCGCTGGAGTGACAAAAGATCTGTCAGCGCCACGGCGCGTAAAGCTGGGGATCAAAACGACGTCGTGTCAGGTCAAGACAACTACAAAGACGAGAACAAAACTACTCGTCGAGTGCTTTGATATTTTCTTGTCATTCGCCAGTTTGACCCGTGGTTCCTCTCATCCCGATCTCTTTAACAGCTAGAGACGCGAGTCCCGTTAATTGTCAGTGTCTTCGAGTGCGCGCAAATGTCTCGATGTCAGTGGAAACTGTCGTCCAGGAAACCCTTTCTGCTACTGCACCTCTCTGTCTGAATGCACTGGAGGACTATCTGCTTAAATCGTCTGTCAGCGCTCAAGAAAGCTCAACTTAAGACTGACTGACTGCGAGATGAGAAACGCAGTCTGTAGCGCTGACAGGGACCTGCCCCCTAGATTCCGCGCATGGGATCGCCTCTTAAAGGGCCAGTACTTCTAACAGCTGCCAACAGGCGCGAGGACATGTTTAAACAAGTCACTTCAAGTACCGAGACCCGTATCAGTTTATCGGATGTCAAATATAGATTCAGTTGCTTGAAAATGTATTTCAGACATGCAGACAATATCGGTAAGGAATGCGATCTAGATACAGATAAACTTCCAGGTAACAAGTCGCTAACCTTTACGTTAACAGTTAAATGTATTAGTTTTACAGATTTGGTTCATAATGTTAGTTTTCTTTATTTAACCAGGTTAAAACCAAAGGGATTTAAATAACTTTAACAAGAGTGACCTGGCCAAGAGAGTAGCAACAAATCACAAATACATTTTACAGTGTTAAACACAATTCAACACTGTCAGGACAGTCAACACAGCAAAAAAAATACCCGAGGATAAATCACTTATTAAAAACACCTTCAATTCATAATGACAGGAGCAGGGGCTTTAAAATGTTGTGTAAATGATTCCAAGCAACAGTTGCGGCATACTTAAAATCAATGAATATATTGAATATTCTCAATAAACGAATTCAGTAATAATGTCGTTTCATATTCATGTTTCACTCGTACTCCGTACTGCGCAGTTTTAGAGGTCTGTCAAATGTAGAGGCATGTCTTTTATTTACCTTCCTGCCCCGTCCAATATCCCCGCGTTGGCCCTTTAATCGCTATGTGAAGTCATCCGTCATGAAACGCCCCCTGCCGCCACCTCATTTTATTCAAGCACATGACGTAATTCATAATCAAGAACTGTTATACGCCTTTGCTCTCATCTCTCTGTAGCACTTCGCTTGTTCACAACCCTCCGTTATCTCATGTCAGGCCAAAACACCAGCACGTCTTTGTTCTTGGAAACATGCGTGTTTTCAACAGGGCGCAGATTGACGATGCGCACTACTCGTGTATGTGATGGAATGCGCTACCTGCGCGAGTAATCAATCGCATGAAGCGAAATGCGAACCGAGATAAATCATTTATGCAGATTTATCCAACCTTTATGCTTTATACATAGAAACATGTGTGAAACAAGCCTGCAAAAGCATATTACGCAAATTACGTCTCGCATTCAACAGTCGTTTGTTGGATACTCGAATCGGGGCGTTCTGTTGATCCTTTTGCACGTCCAGCATCGTGTTGGACTAAAGCACCAAAATGCTGTTACAAAAGATTTCACAGCATGATTTGCACAAACAACTCACGACCCCTCCTTTATTCACTCCTTATCTGTTCAAAATCAACCCTCCCCCTTCTGTCTTGGCTCTGTCCCCTCACTCCTTTGTTCCCATCTAACCCTGCACAGAAGGCAAGTTTGCAGGTGATCGCTACAATAACTAAATGTAATCCCTCACATGTAAACATGTTAAACTGTTCTTCTGCACCTGCTATTCCTGTTATTCAGTTTATCATTGGTTCGGTTTAAACGTCGATTCAGTCGTTATGGATATTGACACACATTGTTTGTTGGAGAATCTCAACTGTTACTCAATTTCTTCCAGCGAGGTTTTCTCAGATAGGGAGCTGCAGTACGTTCTACTAATGTCCTCTTAAAACAATAACACAAAGCACGTGGGTGCGTGTAGGCAACGCAACTGTCTTCTGCTGCCACCTTGAGACCAAAAAGAGAAATAACAGAAAATAAGTCGATGTGTTGCAGAGACCCTAGTGGCCTTAAAACTAGGGCGGGCAATTTCGGAGGGTCTAGCAATAGCAAGCTAGCTTTGACCCACCCTCCCTTCAGAGCGCTCTCCAAAGCCACGCCTCCTCCAGCACATTAACGCATGCATAGCTTGACAAGCAAATAGGACATCTTATTGTTGCATTCAGACCGTATACAATGATTGGAAGAATATTTTGTATATATATAAAAACCAGGGTACTGCTAATCAGCAAAACTTTGACCCCCTGCTCTTCCCACATTTTGCATGAGACTACAGTGGCCATTGTTTCTACAGTTTCATTACATAAACACACAGCAAACATTCATTCCCCTCATATTTGTCTTTGAGCGTGGGCCTATGCGTGTTTTTCCAAACTCTACAAAGTGCTACAAAGTTCATTATCCACTTGAGGGCGCTAGACATCTTCTCATTTCCAGCCTATCAAAGGCATCGCAAGCATACGGATGTTTCCAGTTGCTTTAAAATAATGGGATAAGGCTTACAGTATGAGCTTGTTTATGATGATGAAAACGTTACGGAGGGTCACGTGGACTCCACACATAGGTTTGATGCGTTCTGTAACGAAGAGGTAGTTTTTATAGTTAAAGGAGTCACGGTTCACTTCTTAGTCCGATCCCCCCTAATCCAGTACTGTTCAGTCTGCATCTCTCTGAGGCGAGACACGGTCCTCTGGAACGCAAAGGTCTCCTCCTCGGCTGTGAACAGAGTCAAGCGCTTACTGGCCACCTGAACAAAACAAACACAATCATACGCTAGTCTGATGGGACGTTAAACGGTTTATTTTTTTTAAGCGGGTCATATCGTAAAGAATGCTTTCATGGTAAAGATCTCACAGATGCGTTGTGTCTATAGACTGCACATTTCTCATGTTCTAGTGAAATAAAGGATTGTTCTCGGTTCGGTAAAATTTAAGCTCGGTCAACAGCATCTGTGGCATAAAAATATGACAAAATCATTTGGATTTTCGGTTTAGAAAAACATACAACGTAACAATAGACCTCTTGCATTTTGTGCCAATATAAATTCTTTTGTACCAAACATTCATTTGAGCTACCAGGTAAAACCGTACTGTTCTAGGTGGGTTTACTTTCACTGATGTGTTACTGAAGTATTCCTGCAGGTGGCATTTACTGGTGTTTACTCCATATAAACAGCACATAGTGGATCGTTATGTCATATCCACTTCTGGTATCCTTGCATGTATTGTAAGATTATTTACATGGTTATGGCAGGAGTCATTTTAGACAGAATATTGCAGTATTATTATATCACAGTAATACTTCTAATTGTCTCATGTTAACACATAATGCTTGTGTGTTGTTTTGATGCAATGTATTACCCTTTAAATGCCTATTTTACCACGTCCATATTACTTTCCATGCCATTTTTATTTGTCTGAGACGAGCTGACATTATTTTATGTAGCTAACAATGGCATGTCCTAGATCAACACAAAACATGCTTTTAATGAGCGTCAACAACATATTTGTGCTATTGTTATGGAAATACGACGACCCCGATGGAATCTGCAGACTTTTTCTGCATTTTTTGCACCAAATTGGGGGGGTACTTTGCTTTGCTATTATGAATTTAAACATGGTAAAAATGGAGTTAAAAAAAACACACTTGAGAGCCACATTAAGAGCCAAAATGAGCAAAGTATATAATAAACAAACACACAAGTGGCAGGGGGATGCGTTTGTGCATTACAGTTCTGTGTGTGAAGTTTCTGGTGAGAAGTTATAATGTAATGACTAGAGATGTCATTGTAAAGCTGCTGTCGTTACGTCTGTCAGGCCGAGCTCATCTAGCATCAGGCGATCTCTGGCCTCCTCTCCAGTCATCGGCCCCTGATCAAAGAGACGATCCAGCGCTGCATCGGCCAACATCACCACTCTGACCTGAGTCACACACATATGCTGCTTGTAGATGTTTTGGTGCTGACAAAGTATTGCACAGGAGATTAGGAACTTCATTATGGAACAGCTTATAGAATTGCACGTAATTGGCAAGTGGTTTCAATACTAAACGGTGCGTGCTTGCACGAGTCACTGTCCGTTGGTATTGTGGAGAGTCATTCACCTTTTGGTCGTAGAAGTTGTCAATTAGCATGATCAGGCGTCTGGCTTGATCCTTCATTCCAACACGAAGGTGGGGAACATTTCTTATGATGACTGTGTCAAAGTGCCGCGCGATTTCTAAATAATCACCTGCACCTAATGGCTTTAAACAACACACAAACACACACACACACACACAGAGAGAACAAGATGAGGTAACATTAAGCAAATAGCAAACAGAGATTCTTTTAACATATTTAATGACACTTAGTGAGACGTCTTTCTTTAAACAACACATACACATCGAAACATAAATTCGCTTGTTCTTGCGTCACAGGCTTTTCCACCGTGACGGCGACCGTGTGTGAAAGTTCGCCGATGTTGTGTCTGAAGTGGTGACCCATACATTTCCACCCACCCGTCCCTCTCATCTCACACTCATTCTCTCTTCAATTTCTGTCTCTAATCTTCCTTTTCGCCCCATATTCTGCATCTCCCCCGGGTAACATGTCTCTCTGCGGTAGCGCGCATTAAGTGGAAAGGCGCATTAACACATGCTGACATGGTCCCAACTGCATTAGCCTGACCATGAAGACTAAGAAGTTGAGGACTCTTCAGACAAACACACACACACACACACACGCATACACACACGCGCTCTCTGGGTACATTGAAGTGAGCAGCGCTCTGAAAGCACTGAAGGACGCAGAGACAGTACCTCGGCTCCATTAGAGAGCCGCATGCTCGTTCTTTCTTTCCTTCACAAACAAAAAAGGGAGCATCAAACTGGTAAACCAAGTCCAAGGTTACATACATAAACAAGCACACACACACACACACACACACACACACACACACACACACACACACGCGCAAGCTGGCTTAGACTAGCTGTAGCTGCAGGGCTGATAAATGATGATGAATTGAAAAGCACTGCAGGTGTATTAGAGAAGATAGTCAGATATTTCTGTAGGAGATACAAATGCTGGTGAAATTTCATGATTCTTTATGCTAATTTTATTACGAATATGCTGTTGATCATTTTTCTTAATGTAAAATGTTAACGCATTATAAAAATGAATTCTGTAGCCTTACACATTTCTCACTTAAGCAAACAAACACTGTTTTTTTTTAATTTCATAAGTAAACATGTAACAAAATAAGATCAAGAAAGATCAAAGAAAGTAATTACAAGGAACACAACAAAAATACATTGCAGTGCTTGTAGTCTTTCAGATATATAACAACAGTATTAAGTAATCTAAAATGCCTAAATATTCGGAAATAGAAACATAAGCCTAATATTTAGCCCACCTGTTTGCAGGGCTAAAAGACAAACTGAATGTGTTCACATGAACACACAATACGCCAAACCACAGATCAGCATTTAGCATCTGTTTTAACAGACTTACTCGCTCGCACAGTTCCTGGAAGGTGCAGTCTGCGACGGTTCCACAGGCCCGGCTCAGATTTATTTCCCTTCCCTGCACATTCAACACCCTTGGCCTGATGACTACAAACACAGTTGACAAACATATACGCATACATCAAATTAAATGTGCCAAATAACAAAGCAATAAAGACATCTAACACTTCAACACAGTAGCTTCACATCAAGCTAAAAAAAAAATCAAAACCTCACGCACGCCCACACGGCAAGTCCTCCATACTTAACCTCCAACCCCGTCTATGCAAAGGCAAATGAACTTGCTTACCATCATTTTGTCTGTAAGCCAGTTCCTCAAATAGCGTATTGACAGCATTCTCTGCATCACACTCACTTGATCTATGGAAAGCGAGTGAAAGAGGAGGGATAATGGAATATGAAATTAACCAGGTCTGAAGTGGTCACATCAAACAGTGCGCGCTAAAGGCCCGCGTTTGAATTTTCACAGTGTCTCAATGGAACAGGATGTTGAATTCAGATCGCAAATATTGAGAGAGTGTGAATAAGAGTGAGCAGCAATCAGGTGTGAACACAAACGCATGCATATTAACACCCCCCCGAATACAGCAGCTGCTGGGATAAAGCCTTTATTATAAGTCAACTATATTTAGGCTTATGTTCTTCTTTCCATTGCCTTTCATTATCAGTTTAGGTTTCTCTTTTGTGAATCACTGTAGACTTTTAATAATGACCACCTGCGTGTGTCATAACATCACGTTTTCCACATATATTAGTTATTAAAATGTTTTCTTACATGTAATACAGTCTTCCCGCCAGCTCCATTTCCATTGTCCGGTAATCTTTTCCAGTGTCAAGACTGATGGTATGACAGCGCTCCTGCATAGCAAATTGAAACAAAAATTGAAACAAACATTAGACGAAGTCGACGACTTTCATTGTGGCTTGCAAGATACAGCTCGCCTCTAGGGGGAGACAGCGCCACGTGTAGGTTACGAATGCTCAATTGATTTTAATCGCTCATACTACATCATAGAATCAAACCACGAAGCCCATGCTGTCCTGACGTAAGCCAACAATTCTGCCTTACTTTAGGTTTGACTTTTTCTAAAGACTTTTTTCTAAAAAACCTCTTCACTGGAATGCCACAATATGTGATTTTATATTATCTAAATATTAAGTACAAACATATAACATATATATTCCTGAAGAGATTAAGGGATAGTTCATGAATTGAGAGATTGATAGATTTATCTTCACAATATGAAATAGAGTAAATGTTCTATGAAGGCACCTTTCCACTGGCTATACTGTTTGTTTCATTACTGTGAAATAGTTCTACAGCAACATAACTGAAACCAGAATAAACGGTTATTTAGTCGATGGTCAATGTAATGTGTGAGTGTTCGAGTCAGGACTCTTACACGTGTCAGTCACTCACTTCTCTAGAGTGACTGTGTGGAATAAGAGCGTACCGGATGTCGGTGAGGGAAAAAACATTCAAACGAAACGCCGGCGACACGACGACAAAAATGACTGATGAAAAAGAAGGGTGATTATTTTTAACAGGATGTGGATAATATGTGGTATTTAGGCGAGAGGCCTTTGCCTGAATCAGTCCTCAATGACAGCTCCAGCGAATTATGAAATCAGTGAATTTTCCGCCACCCTCCTCCTTGAACTAAAGATAATTAGCAATCACCACACAGAGCGAGAGGAGCGATCTAGTCCTCTTCTTCCAGTATCTCTCGCCTCTTCCCCCCATTCTCCAGCGCTGTCAACTTTTCTCTCTCGAGCGCAGAGTTCCGCGTCCGAGCCAATTGGCTGAATCAGCCGTAATGACAGGCTGACAAACCGCGAGCAGAGGAACACAAAAGGAACAGTGTCACTTCATCAACCTCGCTCGACCTCGTCACCAGACCGTCGCGTAAACAGCCGCCGCGGCCGCGTCAACCGCGCTTCCCCAACAGCCATCAAAACGGGTTATTCCTGTGCACACCCCGTGTTTTTATCTTTCCCTGAAACTTTCCTTTTCTACAAGTGTATCTTAACGGTTGATGGGCCATCTTGAAGTAGAGCAATTGCGAGGGGGGGGGAGAAAAATACAATCAGTAATGATTCCAGCGCATGGTTCTGTATAATCAGCTGAAGACACATCCTCTTGTGGATGTGGATGATTATGGCCTTTGATGGGTTCATTAAAGACTCATAACTCCTTAAAGATCTTCATCGTCAGTGCTTCTCAACTCAGAAGGCCACACACAACTCTAATGCAACTCCTCAGTCAAGGCCCCATGAGACACCCAAACCAACCGATGTGTAAGATCTCCTGTCTGACCTTTATTAAAATGAGGACACATTATAGAATCAATATGGAAAGCACATATACAGATTATTATGATACAGATTGATCATTAAAGCCATTTATACATTTGGAGTTATAGTGTCAAACTACTCGAAATGAATATTTTAATTCCCTGCACAGCATGACTGTTGGCGAACTGTGCGCGTCGGGTCATAATTATAAAGTCAAAGTTACAGTCAAAATCTTAGTCACAATTAATTCACATCGCTTCCAGCTGCATATACAGGAAGCCCACAGCTTCCCTGCGCAACAATTTAGAGAAAGAGGAGCGGAAAAGGTCTCACTCTCTCTCTTGCTCGCTCACTCCCTCCTACACTCCTCAAAAAAAGTTGCCTTTGAGTTTTTCAAAGCAAGGGTTGCCATTGAGTTCTAACAAAAGCCAAGGATAGCTGGCGATTGGACCCTGATGAGGTCCACTACCTCATTACTGACAGCCGAAAACATTTGATGCTTTTTTCCCTCCTGTTTGGGAGGAAGGGGGGCGGGTTGACAGAGCCTGGCTTAAGCAGCGCGCGGTGGGATAACTGAGAAAGAGAGGTGGCAGAGGGGGACGGGGCTAAAGGTTGTCGTCCATTCATCTTTGTGTGTCTTACAGCCTCTGCGGCAGGAGAGAAGAGAAAGGGGGGGTGGAATAAGGGGCGGGGTAGAAGAACGAGAGACAGCTTAAAACAGTGCCTTTATGCTTTTGAGTCCAGGACGACTCCTCTAACATCAAAGTGTTTTAACCACTGTGGTGTGCGATTTTGTGTCTCTCTATGTGTGTGTGTGTCTTGAGTGAATGTATTGAGAGATTAGGTGACGAGTGTGTGTGTGTGTGTGTGTGTGTGTGAGAGCTATGGGGGTGGTTAACAACGTGAACGCACTAATTACGCCTAATTATCTATTCCCTTTACATGTAACCGGCTTTGTTAGTTACTCTGAACGCTCTCAAAACATACTCAAAATGTTCTCACAACCTCTCCTTGCCCTGTCCAGGACTCTTAAAGAAACATCACCTTTGGAACATCTGTTTTGCTTTCAAACCGTGGACCCCCCAGACCTCCACAGAGGCCACAGTCCTCGTCCTCTCCATAACAATCACTCTCTCCTCACGCTTTCCTCATCTGTGCCCTGCTCCAAACATGACTGACTAACTTGAGAGACGACCTGGCAAAACAAGGTCTTTTGAGTGAATGGTGTAGACTGCTAACGAATGCCATGACACCTCAAAAAACTGGTCCGAAGTCTTTCACACCAAAGCAAGAATTTGGTGGGGGGGGTGGGAGTACAAATGACATGATTTCAAAATTAAACTCCTCAAGTCATGACCAAGTCTCACCAAAACGCAAGTTTTTTATTTTCACAGAGGTACTCAGATTCTCTCATTTGTAGAGAATGATGAAATTTAGCCCTCGAGAAATTGATTTGGTGTGAAAATTGGAGTAAATACAGCTCAACACTATAGATGGCCAGGGGTCCATATTAAAGAATTTTGTGTCAATTGACAAAACTGATACTTGCCCCTTTGGACTAGTTTTTACATGACATTTTCATCAATTATAAAATAAAATAAAATAATAAAATAACTATGATATTATAGTATTATAATTTTGTGGTGGTTGTACTTGTGAAAATGTTGGCAGGGCAAGTTAAAATTTGTACGCAAGCAAAAATGACAAATATTGTTAATATCTTACTGCAGCATTGCTTTACTGGTTCAGATTGACCCAGCATGATCACAAGTCAGATTATCCCCAAACTGCTGATCCTGCATCGGTAACCCACATTATCTATGTAAATCTCAATGTAACATTGTAAAAAGCGCTATATAAATAAAATTGAATTGAATTATGAATTTCCAAATATGTCATTTACTGACTTTGGTTATTAGGATGCCATTAATTCTGGCTGAGAGCTGACATTAAGTTGGATTACATTTCTAACTCTAAACAGGGTTGAAATGACCCTCAACATAAAATGATTAAACATCAAGTGGGACAGTGAAATGATGACAAAAAGTGAAGAGACGGCATGCAATTTCCTGACCTCGTCCTCTCCTTTTCTCTCTCTCTCTCCAGGAATGGTTTATTGGATTAGATATCTCTCATAGGAGGCCTGTCTTTATTAACTGCCTCCTCTCATTAACTACCAGATACCAAAGCAAGAAAGAGTCAGCACTGCTCCTCAAAAACTACATTTCCCTCTAAATATTTCCCATGCAGAGTGCACATTTATTTAGGGAGGAAAATGGTTTCAAAGGAAGGAAAGATAAATAAATATGAGAAATAGGAGGTTAACCTTATTCTGAAAGGTCATAGGAACAATAACAGCCATCCAACATAAATTGCCTCTTTTCAGTTTGGTTCAGTCTTCAAGATGTTCAATCATCAAACACACATCCTTAACCAACCGAGACCTTCAACATGAAACACACACACACACACACACACACGCACACCTAGTCATAGTCAACAATCTACACCATTTGTAAGTATGGGAACAGTAAGGGTTAGCTGAGCTAAATTACTATCGTAATAATAACTCATATTTTGGGAAGTATAAAATGTACTAACTTGAAGAGAGAAAGATATTGAAGAGTCGAGAGTAAGCGCATCTCAGACACACACACACACACTCCTTCAGTTAGGCCATCACACATTATTAGGGTTGAGCAGACATGAGAGGAGGTACTTGGGCCACCCTAGTTACCCTGAACTGGGATCCCATGTTGCGCCAAAACCAGATGGCCTAACAAAGAAGCTGGAGCAGTAGAGGAGCAAGTTTTCAGTTTTCAGAACTCTAACCAGGCAAGATTAACAGAGGCCAGAATAGAGGCTGACTTTGAGGACCCCAGGGATTTAACTGAGACTGGGTAAACCACATTGACTGTGCTGGCTCACTGACCAAAAAGACTTAGGGGTCAAACCAAAAAAGCTCGCAGGCCAAATAAAGTTTCTTAGAAGCTTTTTAGCACATTCTGTGGACAGGGGCCTTGAGACTGTACACTGGTATTACTATGTGGATTAGAAAGACATTATACTGCTCTATCATGTTTCAAAATCACAGTAAGAAAACAAATGTGAAAAGGGAATTGTAATTTACGGTGTTCCAAATGGGTTAGCGCTCGGCCCGCTTAGCTTTTGCTGGTGGTTCTAAAAAGTGTCTTTCTCCAGTAACATACATGTCTTATGGTTTCTGAATCACTGGCACAACCAAGTTCCTCTCTCAACCTTCAAGTTAAAGCTCACCTAAATGCTACTTCAGCTTCGCGCTGATATCAATCAAATGTGCAAGAATGTGGGCAGCTGTAAAATGCCTGAAAATGATCGTCTGATTATTTATGATGGAAAGCTGTCGCAGGATGATGATAATTACCCAGACAGCACACAGGATAATGCCAATACCTGCTTAAAATAATACAATTAACTTGCAAAGCAGATCAGAGCATTGCTGGCGGCCGTTGCTGGGCTCACTTTGAAATGCAAGCAGCTTCATGCAATGCTGTCTCATTCCAGCTAACCCACGCCGGTCATTAAATGGCCTCTATGTCTGTCACTGCCTCTCTCTCTCTCTGTCTGTCTGTCTGTTGCTCTCATCTCCAGGTATGATCAAAGCTGTCTTTTCTGTTTTGTGCGTTTTTGCAAACACATATGGGGCTGTGTGTTTTTACCTGCGAATAAAATACATCAAAAACCACGACAGAGAAGAGAAGGAAACATAAAGAGCGAGGGAGAAAGATAAAATGAAAGGATAAATAAATTAACAGAGAGAGTGACTTTGTCTTTACCTTGAGTACGCCAATGAAAGGCACAAAAGCGGCCCTCTGAAGCCCATTTTTGTACAGTTCTGCGAGACAGAGAGAGAGAGGGAGAGTAATGCTGGTTAGATTCACTCTTTAGCCTCTTCATAATGTCATTTTCCATCTGTGATTGGCAAATAAAGTGTCTATTGATAAAGTGAGGAATTGGAGGGGAGGAGGGACAAAAGGGACGAGGAGAGGCAGAAATTGATTTCTGCAGGCAGCGCAGGAGAAAGGCAGTACATGAAATTCATTACATTCCCAAACAATGAGCTCAAGAGAAGAAGTCCCTCTCTTTCGGCACAGACAATAAACCAGCATCGCGCTGAATGGAGACTTCAATTAGCCACACAGACATGATAAGCCCACACACGCACACACTGACGTAAAGAGACAATGAGGAGGATATGCTGCTCTCTCGGCTGTAAAAGCTTGTTTAAATCTGCAGCGCGCAAGGAAATATTAAGGCAACAGAATCGTCATAACAGAGAGATGTTGAGATATAAGCAGTCCAGTCAGCGACGGTTTGGCTGAGAAATGTGGTTCTTGCGACAAAAAAATCAAATCATGTCTCTCACTATCGGCAAACAGATGGTGATCACTCGGTTCCCGAGGTGACTCATCTTTGCCTACTGAGAAATTAGTGTTACAGGGGTCATAACATACATTACTGTATCTATGAAGATGGTTAGGTTAGACTTTCTTACATCAAAATGTGTTTTGAGAAAACTTTAATGTTAAGGCCCCATATGTGAAATATGTAAATCTGACCTCTATGGGTTTGGATCATCTATTGCATTCCTACCGTTTTAACAGTAACCTTTGCCAGATTAAATCTGTGATGATTCTCAGTCACCCAGGTTCAGGCTTTCCAAACAGGGCTTGGCTTGATCTAGGTTAGAGGTTAACCAGGTTAAAAACCCCCGGTCTAGGTCAAGCAGGACTTTTAAGAAGCGCTAAAACAGACAAACACATCCGGATTCCCCTGCATAAATTCTACAGGCGTTCTTGAGACATTTAACCGTTCCAACTAAAGGGGTCTTTAAACTGCCGTTTAAAAATTTAGGAGGTGAAGTGCACCCTCTTTCGCTCCTGTCCATCCATTTCCTCACTTCATCTGAAGCAACTGCTCGGGACGAAGATGAACAACCGAGTTCAAACACGCCAGCCTCTTTAGCGGCTCTTCAGCTCAGCATCTTTATATCAATAAGCGAGCGATCTCTCTCCCTTCAATCTCTCTCTCTCTCCCGCATCTTTCATGTGTACCTGTCTATCCATTAGTCACCTAATTAAAATGGAATAAGATGGCTATTAAGTTTTACCGTAGTCTTTGTTCTCAGTGGCTGGTTAATGTTAGGAGAGGCTCTCTTTATGTAACTGCCGCTCACCGTTTTGTGCTCGGCACACAAGACCACTTCATACAACGAGACATTAGCGGCTACGAGACGCAGACGGAGGAGAGAAAGGCAGATAGACTGTCTTATCTCTGCCCTTATCACTCTCTTTCACACGCTCGCTCTCCAGTTTAATGTAACATCACAGCGGCATCTGTTGAAACAACAATAAGGCCGAGGAAGAATGATGGAGAGAGATAAAAGAGTAACTGCTCACGTTCAAGCGCGTATTAAGTAAAGTGACAAGCGGCATACAGGCAAGAAATCTTTGATGCTGTGATTTAAGATTAAATGCTGATAATAGATTAATGATGTGTGCGGTTGAAAGCTTCAGAAATCATAAAGCCCCAGTCTCTCTCTCTCCCTCTCTCTCTCTCCCTCTCCCTTTTTCTTTTCCTCTGTCTCTCTCCCTCTCTCCCTCTCTCTCTCTCTCTCTCCACCTGTCACCTCAAGCATACACCAGAAGGCATAGAAAATGCATTCTATAGTTTTTTTCATTTCAATCAATCTTTTTACTGGATTCGTTCCTGTTATCCAGTAACTATCTGTGATTTTAAAAACATGAACATGCTAAATAACTTCAAGTAACTTGCATTAACTTGCAGCAAATAGAAGAAAATGAACAGGATGCCTGACAGGGTGGAAGACTTAATGTTACCTCAGCTTAGCCTGAGATTTAGCTCACATGAAAACATGAGCCTTTTTCTGCCAAAAATGATGTCACTTCCGGTCGGATGATGTCATTAAAGAACTGACTTTTGTTAAAGAGGTGTTGACATTTAAAAAAGCACTGGAAAGTGACAATGAAGATGCAGGTAAAAATACCAATTAAAATTTACAATGTTTTACTTGGAATACTTAATTAGAGAAAGGAATAAAGTAAGGAAACATCTGGAAACCACTTAATATATTACCAGGTTTTCATTTTTAAAGTTAAAGCACAGAACCCAAGAAAATGATAAAAATGGCAAAATCCAAACCAAAACTACCGTAAAAGTATTTAGAATTCATTCGTATGTTCACTTAATTCTAATATTGTCATAAATGAAAACTAACTTAAAAGTTTCCCATCTTTACAAATTAACATTTAAGTTAATATTTTATCCAATGTGTCACTTATATGACAGGGACATATAAATGTACTGCACAACAGGAGTGACTCTCTTCAACCCTGAAAGATTAGTTTCACGCAACCCACCGCAGAGCAGCAGCCAATGACAGGTGCGCAGAAGAGGGAAAGAGCAATGATGAAGCAGAAAAGGAGGGAGAGACTTCCAGAAATCACGGCATCAAAATACACAGATTAACCGAAGAACGACTACAAGGGGAGGTGAACTTTAGAAAAGAGTATAAAGGACGAAATGAGATCCTGACACACGAGATGGTGCAGAACCGGATTAGAACATGAGATGGACATGACGTTTAGGAACATGTTTTACTTTCAGGTCACACAAAAGACCTGCAGAGAGTGAGAAAGGTACAGCTGTCCATTGTTCAGAAGCTGGTAGTGAACAATAGAAGGTGATAAAGTACAGAAGTCACGCGTTCACGCCAACACACCTACAAACTGATGGAGGAAATGAAAGGGAATAATCTACTTTTCCTTAAGAGTCAGATTTAGATCAGGTACAATAGTTCTCTTAATGTTACCCGGACACCCTCTCACCTTCGGGGGATCGGTTGGAGGTCGCAACCACCACCACCCCACACTCGAACAAGCCTTCAAACAACTGCTTCAGAATCATAGCGTCTGCTATGTCCACCACCTGAAAGAAAACAAAAAACATCACTTCTAGCATCACTTTGCTTTGAGGAGGATTTTATGATGGAAGAATTAGCATATAATCCACCGTTTTCCTGCTAGTGTAAAATCAGGCATATCATCAGAACGGAGTGCTGCAGATGAGTTTGTGTTTGAGAACATTTACTTACTGAAGTTCACCTCAATTTTCACGCGCCCACACGTTTCTAGTAATGGCCTTAATTTATTGCCCGAATTCCAATAAGAACAGTTTAAAATAGGATCCTATCTCTATATGTCAGGGGGGTGAAGGGGAGGGGCTTAAAAAAGTGCTTAGTGACATCATCTAAAAAGAACTTCCAAAGTCAGAGCAAGTTATTAAATTTTACTGAAAGTTTAAGACCAACATCAAAAAAGAATGTATAAATGAATAAATAAAGTAAACAGTGTCCATTTTGACTTCATGTTTGACGCATGTGTGATTTCCATTCCATCCTCTTGCCAGGACCCTCACGGGCTACCGGAGCCAGGACAGGTGTGTTAGCTGAAGATGAGCGAATCGCAACCCTCTCCCCTTTGCCCTTTCTCTCCTCTGAGCTAATTACCACAATTGTGTGCGTGTATGTGCACTCGTGCATGCGTGCACATGCGGACGCGTGAATGAAAACCAGGTGTCGTTACATTTTAAAACCGCAGCCTCGGCCAAGGTCCTTTGACATCGCCCTCCCCATCACATACAAGCAGAAAACACACAAAGCCACTCTACCTGACTGTAAAATGGCCACGCAGAGCGGCGGCTTTCTGCTGGAGACAAGGACAAGTGGCCGAAGCAGCTTGAAAAAGTAAATAAATGAATACATAAATAAATAAACAGCGGTTCGAGGTAAAATCAGTGGCACAATGGCAGCCAGATGGCCACGCCGAGACAAATACACACACATACACACACAGATGCGCTCCCATTGTGCTCTTGAGGGCCTGGCATAGCTGTCCCTGAATCTCAGAAGCGAGAGGATGAGTGGGCCTTTCATTATTATCATTTTCATCATCATCATTCATTATTATCTTTTAAACGTTGCCTTTTTCACAGCAGTGAGCTGTTGTCTCACACGCATCTGCAGGAACACAGGGGCTGCTGACCCCACCCTGACAAAAGGAGCCCTTTAGTCAATAACGCACAATGAGATCCTCCTCCGGCGATTCGCTCTCATCTTCCACCACGTTTCTGTTACTTTTTCAGGGTTGAAATACATTTATAGATTTAGTCAAAAGCAGAAATTACAAAAAGGCCCGCATGCTCTTGTTTTGCATTAAAGCTTGAAGCTTTACACGGGGTATATGGTTTTATTAATGTTTGGATTGCACATGTGGCGGTGGAGAGCCAAATGCAGGGCCTGCATTTTTTTTGTCATGTAGAAGATCTCCTTCATTCATAAGGCCCTACAGTTCTTGGAAGGGGACACTTATCAGTGTCATACCCCCAGCATATGTTGTTTTTCTTATTTTGAAGTGCTTCCCTTTTTTGCATATTAAACCTTCGGCCTCATCAAATCCAATTAGCATCGTCTATAGTGGCCATACTATCAGGAAAGACAAGGCGTGTGTGTGTTTATTGTTGGAAGGGTGGTCTGTTACAAAGATGAGGTGCTACGGCATAAATTGGATCACATTTCTCTCTTAACCGTCCTCCTCTGTTCTTCATTTCAAAGGAGTCATTTAATTATGACCTTTTCATCCATCCTGTATTTGTTTTTTGTCACGCATGCAGCACGACACTCGTGGGCGCGTACACACACACAAACACACACTTTTAGTCTCAGGGTATTGATTGCCAGGCTGAATGCAGGGAAGCTCTCTGTATGGCTGTTTGGCGTTGTTGCGGACGACAACGAAAACAACGGCGCAGATATTCAAATGAGCATCCAATTACGACGGCAAAGAGTCACTTTTGTGTGGCGCACACGGGTGCCAAATTGCACTCTTTTGATCTTAAACCTTTACTTACACAACTCCGTCGATGAGTAATTTCACCCGGCGACTGACAGGGGCCTGAGACAATGCCTCAAACGTTTTCTGCTCGCTCGTCCTCTCCCTCCTGCTTTTTCTATATCTCTCTTGGTCCTTCTCTCAATACCTTGCATTCATTAAGGGAGTGAAGAGGGACAAAAGGGGAAGGCTACAAATTACTGATAATGATGCCGGACTAATGAAGAGAATGGAGAAATTTCATTAGCATTTAAGAGGCACGGATGCATGCGACCCGCCGTAGTCGCTCTCCATTACCCCTCACTCAAGGAAGCAAGAGGGGCTGACTGAAACTCGATGCCTCATTTGCATACTTAAGTGGCAGTGGCTCCTGATTGGTAAGGGGCTGTCAGCTCCTCATTTAAGCATCATAAACAAAATATGTGTGCTTTCCATATTGCCGTTAGCAACGGTGGCCAAGCAGGTTGATGGTGAGCACCCGTGCATTAACAAGATATGTGCAATAAATAAAAAAGAAATAAATGATGAGGTAAGAGTTTCAGATATAAAAGCCATTAATAAAAAGAGCAGTTACTGAGTCTTGAACAGTGAGAGACTCAATTATCAGACTATGAGAGATGAGACTCAATGGGAACTTAGCCTGCACAGGTTAGTGCAGTGTTTAAAAATCAAAGACTTACAAATAACAGAGCATTAATGATTGAGATCAAATCACAGTCCTGCTATAAAATAAAAGCATAAAGACTAGATCATAATTAATAGGCAATTTTTAGCATATTTGTGCATTTACATTTATGCTTTTGGCAAACAACTGACAGTGCTTTCAAGGTATACAAATTATCATTACGTTTTCCCATGAGATCGAACCCACAACCTCTGCGCTGCTAACACAACGCACTGCCAATTGAGCTACAGGAACGACTTAATATACAGTAACTTACTAAATATAGTAAGTTGCTTTCATACTAAAGAGAAAAATACTGGTCAGTTAAAGTCAGACTGAAGTATTTTGAAATATAATAGCAATAATCTTGCTGTCATTTCATTGGCTACATGACATGAAAATGAATAATACTGTTTTCTTTTATAAATTATCTCAAGCTTCCTTTGCAAACAGCCTCAGCTTATGTTTAAACTTTGTGTGAAGGTATGTAACTCCACTAGATGGCTCCAAAATGAACAAGCATATGTGTATGAAATGCTGTGAGCACGCCAGTGAGATGAACTGTGGAACATTATGTTAACAACAAACACATAAGCATTAAAATGTACAATATTTGTGATTTCTGTGAAACATTATACCCTCTACACATGCACATTCACACCGTATTTATGCATGAAATTACACCCTTCAAATTTTACAAACTCTCATCAAATTCAATACCCCTCCTACCCTCACCTGAAACTCATCAAAGCATATGAGACAGGTTTCCTCTGCAATCTCCATAGCAACCGGAAAGATGGGGTCATACATTGTCATTTTACCTATCCTTCGCTTTGGCAGGCTCTGTTTCAGTTTGTGGATCCCTGAAGGGAATAATAATCAGATTGTTCTATTTTACACTGTTATGTTGCTTAATTGTTGTTTATAAATAATAACAAGCTTGTATTTTTGTTATTTGTGCTACTTGTACTAATACACTAATAATAGTTTGTTGCTTACGATGAAATCAGCTAAACACATGAAAACAGTTTTTTTTTTTTGCAGTCTGTAACTTTTTATGGTTAAAAAAAGCAGTTATCGAGCAACTACAAAACAAAACAGTATTTAAAACAGTATCCTTATTCTGACTCACAACGGTAAATTAATAATGATTACATGAAGAAAAGTATGTAAAGTAACCTGCAATTTTATGTTTCAGACAGAGATGGTTATAAAGGGGCAAATGTTGTGGACTGCAGCTTTAAATACAATTTATT